>PVJD01005132.1:32300-121225 GCA_004026545.1 Mormoops blainvillei | reverse complement strand
CCGAATTCTCAAAGTCCTTTTTACCCTCTGGCTCCGGTCCCGCAGGCTGTCAGGGCCGCTCTGCCAGAGCCCGTCTGCGGGAGCTGGGGCTCAGCTGTGCCTGCCAACAGGTTCCCTCCCATTAGCAGAGCCCCCTGCTGGCGGGGGCATGCAGAGCAGGCGGGGAGCCCCAGGCTGTGGGGGCGGGCTGCAGGCACACCAGAGCTCCAGGTCCTGTCCCCAGAGTCCCCAGCATGCTGCCTCTGTGGCCTGGGGCTCAGCCATGTGACCCCTTCCCCTGCCCTGCCTGTGTCACAGCCAGGGTTGGGGGCGCTTTGGCAGCTCTGCTCTCCCCTGCTGGCATGTGAGGTAATGCACCAACTGAGGCATGACCTGAGCCCAGTCATCTTTTGATTATGACTGTGGCAGAGAATGTACCGCAGGTGAACAGGCAATGACCCAGGAAGGAGATAAGCAGTCCTCCAGCCAACCAGCTAATACCACCTGAAACACAGGGAGACCTGCTGATCACTAATACGCAATGAGCTCTTCCATCTTTAAAGCAAAGAAACAAGTTTCTCTCCTTCCTTTCCACGCATCCTGTGGGTATCCTTTTATCATCTTTTTGACCCATAGAAGAATGCTAGGGATTGTGGGGGAAGGGGCGCAAACAGAGAAGGGGAATGACCAAGGAATTACTTACCCTTTTTCCTGTGCTACCTAGCTGCTGACCCCCTCAGTGCCCCACACCAGGCCACATGGGGGAACAAAGCACAGAGAGGCACCCCGGAGGCTGGGGAAAGGGGAGGAGGGGCGGCATGGCTCCTGCATGGTACAGTGCGGGGAATGAACTGGACCCAAAGCAAAGAGGCCACACCTCTCTTTGGCCCTGAAAAAACAAATTTAATCCCAAACTGCCTTTTCCCGAGTTTACCTGCCAAAAGGTGTGTACTTTGGAAATAGCAGCTTTTTAAATGTGAGTTCTTGGAAACCACAACTGGGAAGATAAAGAAATCTACACCACCCATGATGTGGAGATGGCGTCACCTACCCATTTACCACTTCCTGTGAGAGTCAGAAATATCGGGTCAGTTACCGCTCCCATTCCTCTTCTTTCCCCACTTCTCTTCCACATCCAATCCCAAAAGGCTGGGCAGCTCTCAGAAATGGCAGGCATCCACACTGAGCATGCACCGGGGGCTGGAAGACCCCATCTCCCAGGCATCGGTAGCTCCCAGTCTGTCTTCCCAGTGAAGAGGAGAGTAGCAGGGGAATCTGTTTCCCTTAGTAGTTGGAGCAGGGACTCCTCTGAAGCCCCGTGGGGTTAGCCATCCAAGCCCCTTTATGATATTCTGCAATCTCTTCACTTATCCACGTCAGCATCTAGCACAGGGTTTGCTGGGGTGCGTTCCCACGGACTCTTGCTGGGGTCATGGTCTTTCCTCTCTGTAGCCCCGGCAACTGTCCACAGAGACGTGATTCCTCAAAAGGTAGTTCAAGTTCAACTTCAGGCTAGTAAAATGCTAACCCATCCCAAAGATCCTATCACAAGATACCTAGGAAAAGACAATGTGAAATACATGTCTTCTCAGCTTGGAGCAAGGGCACTGGGTACCAGCCCCGGCTGTGGGTGGCGGTACCCGAACAGTGCCTCTGTTTGGGGAGGTGGCTGTCAGTGGTGTGCTGTGGTGTGGTGCACTGACCAGGACCTAGAACGTCAGTGCACACAAGACAGAATTGGAGTTATTTTTTCAATATACAAAAAAGATCCTTGCTTATGGAGTCCTGGGGAGTCCCACGTTTACACTTGACTTTGCTCATCTCCATACCCTACTCATCTCAGCTTTCCCCTCCTGTGCTCATTTCTGCAGGCAGGTGGAACTGCGCTCTCCTAATCAGTTCTTCCTGTGTTCAACGCAGTCATGCAAGCTAAAGAAAACATACACCGCTTCTTCACTCCATGAAGTTGGAAGTTTGTTGCTGCCGTATTCAACTATAATGGCACCTAATCTCATTCTGTTGCAGTGAATTTATTTTCAGGGAGTGGCCACAGTCCATGGAAGTCCTTGGAAACAGGTAGGGAATTGGACACAAGACACACACTCCCCAGATAAGGCAACTGGGCTAAAGCCCTTACCAGCGGCTCTGAACCACCGATGCTGGAAGGAAGCTCCAGGGCATAGAAGTCGGTAAGGCCAGAGTCTGGAAACTTTCAAGAACATGCAGTAGAGACAGAAAAAGGCAGTGGATATTTCTTTATTGAGCAATAATCAAATAATTTATGTGCAAATTGTACACCTTCACCCCTAACAAGTCCAGGTTTTGCTACTGCTTCTTAAAGAGGCAGTGTTGGAGAGTGACATCTTTTCAGCACATTAATGACAGTATGGGAGGAGTTAGGACCTCTTTAGCCTTTCTCTGTTTTTTTAAATTTTTTTTCTTTTTTTCCTTTTTTTTTGTTTTTCTTTCAGTCTACCCATTTTTTTCTCCCCTTTATCCACCTCTGCCCTGTACCCCCACTCCCACTAGCATCTCCCA
The DNA here is from genome assembly GCA_004026545.1 of Mormoops blainvillei. Taxonomy (NCBI): domain Eukaryota; kingdom Metazoa; phylum Chordata; class Mammalia; order Chiroptera; family Mormoopidae; genus Mormoops; species Mormoops blainvillei. Next base: position 118,708 of record PVJD01005132.1, on the reverse strand, counting down.
CTTAGTTCATGTCCATGGGTCGTACACATAAGTTCTTTGGCTTCTCCATTTCCTATACTATTCTTAACCTCCCCCTGTCTATTTTGTACCTACCATTTATGCTTCTCATTCCCTGTACCTTCCCCCATTCTCCCCCCTCCTCCTCCCCACTGATAACTCTCCATATCTGTGATTCTGTTCCTGTTCTAGCTGTTTGCCTAGTTTGGGTTTTGTTTTTGGTTTTTTTTTTTTAGGTTCAGTTGCTGATAGTTGTGAGTTTGTTGTCATTTTACTGTTCAGAGTTTTGATCTTCTTCTTTTTCTTAGATTTGTCCCTTTAACATTTCATTTAATAAGGGCTTGGTGATGATGAACTCCTTTAACTTGACCTTATCTGGGAAGTGTTTTATCTACCCTTCCATTCTAAATGATAGCTTTGCCAGATTAGAGTAATCTTTGGTGTAGGTCCTTGCCTTTCATGATTTTGAATACTTCTTTCCAGCCCCTTCTGGCCTGTAAGGTTTCTTTTGAGAAATCAGCTGATAGTCTTATGGGAACTCCCTTGTAGGTAACTGTCTCCTTTTGTCTTGCTGCTTTTAAGATTCTCCCTTTATCTTTAATCTTGGGTAATGTAATTATGATGTACCTTGGTGGGTGCTTCCTTGGGTCCAACTTCTTTGGGACTCTCTGAGCTTCCTGGACTCCCTGACAGTCTATTTCCTTTGCCAGATTGAGGAAGTTTTCCTTCATTATTTGTTCAAATAAGTTTTCAATTTCTTGCTCTTCCTGCTCTCCTTCTGACACCGCTATAATTCAGATGTTGGAGTGTTTAAAGTTGTCCCAGAGGTTCCTCAGCCTCTCCTGATTTTTTTGAGTTCTTTCTTCATTCTGTTCTGGTTGAATGTTTATTTCTTCTTCCTACTCCAAATCATTGATTCGAGTCCTGGTTTCCTTTCCTTCTCTGTTGGTTCCCTGTATATTTTTCTTTATTTCCCTTTTCATAGCCTTCACTTTTTCCTCCATTTTGTGACCATACTCCACCAATTCTGTGAGCATCCAGATTACCAATGTTTTGAACTCTGCATCTGTTAGGTTGGCTACCTCTTCATTGCTTAGTTCTATTTTTGGAGCTTTGATTTGCTCTTTTGTTTGGGCCATATTTTTTTTTTTGTCTCAGCATGCCTATTACGTTGCGAGGGGCGGAGCCTTAGGTGTTTGCCAGGGCAGGGCAACCCACTTGCTGTGTTGTGGGGTTGTATGTGGGGGTATGAGAAGGAACAATGCCACTTGCTCAGCTCTCGCCCTGCTTTCAGTCACTTCCCCTACAACCCACAAGCAAATTGAGCCCTTCTGGTGCAGATTCCCAGGTGGATGGGTTTGTGTACGTTCTAGGACCCTGTGGGCTCCTCCAGCAAACTCTCCTGTGAGACTGGGAGTTCCTTCCACCACTGCAACCCCCACAGGTTTTGACTGGTAGAGGTTTTGAGGCTTTCTTTTCCCGCACTGGAACCCTAGGTTGCATGGTCTCTCTCATTCCCCAGTTGTTCCTCCCAGTTTATCTGCACGCAAATGTGGGACTGCCCGGGCCGCCAGCCGCAGCCTTGCCACGCGTCCCCTCCGCCCCTCCTACCAGTCTGGATGAGTGTTTCTTCTTTACCTCCTTGGTTGTCGGACTTCCGTACAGTTCGATTTTCTGGCAGTCCTGGCTGTTTTTTGTTTTTAAATTTGTTGTTGTCCTTCTTTTGGTTGTGCCAGGAGACCAAGTGTCTCTGTTTTTATAAATAATTTCTGGTGATTCACTGGCCTCCAATGGCAAACACTCTAAAGTGTCCCTGGGTCCCAGGCTGAGGACGCCTGACGTGAGAAGAGAACCTGGCCTGGTCCAACCTCCCAGATGTTATACGCTTGGGCAGCTGTGGAGTGTCCTGTGGAATGAAGCTGTGATGGCGCAGGGTCCTTCTGAGGGCAGCATGTAGACCCTGGCGGGGCGGGAGCCCCTGGGACCTTCCGGTCTAGCACCTGCACTCGCAGCGCCCTGTTGTGGAGTAGAGGTCCCCAGGTTGGAGTCATCTCCCCCACAGCAGACACACCTTCCTGCCCTCCTCCTTACCTCACTGGCTTCTGGAGTTTCTCCAAGGACGGCAGCAGGCACCGATGGCTAATTGCTCCGAAATAGCTAGTCTCCATTTCAGGGTGCTGCCTGCTTTTGCTTTAGTAGCTGGCAAGTGAACCCTCCTAGGGATTATAATAACCCTGTCCTGGCTGCGTTCCCTGGAATCTTGGCCTCCTTCCCTGGCACTTGTCCCAAAGGGACAGAAATCTCTCAGTATTTATCCCCTTGAAGATTCCCCGGGCCTGCCTGGCTCCCAGCCGCTCTGCACACAGACGGCCCACTTCCTCCGTCTCCCTGTGGGGCAGACCGTGCTGGGCTGTCCCCACTCTCCTCCCCACCCTGCTGGGGCTGCCCACTGCTCTGCTCCCTCCTCCCTGGCCTCTGTGTGGACACTTCCATCCTGCGAGGCAGAAATAATTTTTCCTACAGTATCTTTTCTTCCAAGAAGCCCAAGATATGGAGGGGAGATCCATGATGTCTTCTCTGATGAAGAAAGGTGCTAGCCGCCCCTTAAAACAGTGAACAGTGAGTGATAGCTTCCTCCAAGAGCTGCCATTCAGCCTTCCTCCTCACAAACCCATGACTCTGAGGACAGGGACCATGTTAACATGTTGGATCTGGTAAAGACCCAATGCTGGGGCGTAGAGGAGAAGTCGACTCTGCTCACTTGCCACGGGGTGGCACTCTGGGGCTTTGTGTAGCTAACACCCCCTCACCCGCCCCACTAGACGAAGCTCCATGAAAATACAAACTGGGTCTTATCACTCTTTGCAGCTTCTACCAGCCACTCCTTAACCCCATCACCAAGAATGGGGCAGGGAGGGAACACCTAGCATGGGACTGGCATATGTTCAAAGCTCTGATGAATGAATGAGCCATGGTGGCCCAGCTTGCATGCTCCCAGCATAGATAGCCCTTTCACCGAGTACTGAGTTTCAGTGTAGGTGAGTCCTGTGTGGCAATGGCCACTTAGAATGTGAGGCTGACCAGTGGCAAGCAATGATGCCATCTTCTCTCTGTCCTTGGACACTGATCACAGTGGGGGTTGGGTGACAGGGTATGAAGTTGGATTCCAGCAAAGCTTGCAAATCGTTTGGGAGTGTTATTTTAGTATAGGACATTCAGCTTATTTACTTAATTCAACCCCACGAGTGCCATACAACATCTGGGGAGAGTCTCAGCTGCTTGACTCTAGGGGCACTTACCGTACATACAGAGACCTGACCGAGCGACTCATGGCAGACTCGCAATCCCGCCCCAGCCAGACCAATCAGCAGGACCGCCAGTCCCTTCCTTTGCTCTTTGCTCCCTAGCTCTCCACTGTGCCACCCAGGTCTGCTGCCTCCATGAAAGCAATCTCATGACACTGTCTTCGGCTGCCCTTTGCCAAGTCCCTATTGGCTCTCCACAGCAATGCAAATACGATCATAATAAATAAAGAGCAGCAATTAAGGCAGCATATAATAGATCATATAAAACCTTTATATGGCTGAAAAGCCCAATAAGTGGCACTTTAACAAGAAAGAAGGGGAGGGGTGGGCCAGCTCAGAGAGCGCATGTTTGGAAAACCAAACTGTTTTCAAGCATCGATTGCAAATATCCCACATGTGAATTCATGGTTTCACCACTCCAGAGCCAGACTGACTTTCCCATGCAACCAATGGCAAAGGCTGTCAGAAACCAGAAACCAGTGCATAAGGGTGAGCCTGAAATGCGGTCAGAAATGGCTTGGTGAGATCAGACACTCTGTCAGAAGGCATAACACAGGGAAGAAGAGAATGCTACTTGGTCTCTCACCCGCAGGGTAAGACACACTGCAAAAGGAGACAGAAAAATCCCCAGGAGGCAAGGCGGGAAGGAAGGCAGAGGTCTCAGAAGATGGTGCTCTCAGGAAAGAAGGGAAACCCCTTTTCCTTCCACCTCCTGCAGAGGCAGCACAGGGCAGGAACTTACATGTGCTCAGGAGCAAGAGAAGCAGGGTTTGCAGAGGGATCGCCACCCGTTAGCCTCTCTCAGCCCTTCCTCATCTGTTAAAGGGGATGGAAATGCCCACTTCACTTATTCTGAGAATCGAATGAAGTAGCCGGTAGAAGGGGCTCATCACTGCATTCAGCACATAGTGGGTACTGAGAAATGTCAGTCCCCTTCCCCCAGATGCCCAGAAAGGTGGCCCTTGCTCAGTGGAAAGCCTTGCTTCCCATGGGATTTAGGCCCACTCAGGCCCCATGCGGGGCTTGTTCTTGCACTGGCATCGCTGCTGGCACTGAGGATGTGGAGATGAATGGAAGAGAGCCCACATCTCAAAAAGGGGCCTGCAAACTAATGGAAGAATCATCACCCTGAAGGCTCTGACTGTGCCTGAGGGTGACAGGGACTCAGAGGAAGAGGCTCTAGGTCAGCTAGAGGTCACTGGGAGAAGCCTCAACAAAGGGGCTGGCTGTTGAGCTGATTCATGAACGAATCCCCATAAAAGAAAGAAGAGAGAGAAAGAAAGAAAGAAGAAAGAAAGAAAGAAAGAAAGAAAGAAAGAAAGAAAGAAAGAAAGAAAGAAAGAAAGAAAGAAAGAAAGAAAGAAAAAGAAAGAAAGAAAGAAGAAGGAAGGAAGGAAGGAAGGAAGGAAGGAAGGAAGGAAGGAAGGAAGGAAGGAAGGAAGGAAGGAAGGAAGGAAAAAGAAAAGAGAAAAGAAAAGAAAAGAAAAGAAAAGAAAAGAAAAGAAGAAAAGAAATTCCAGGCAGAGGAGAGGGCATGAGAAAGGGTGCAGAGGAATACCTGCATCTGTGGCCCACGTGCAAGTCCCTTGGAAGCACCGGCAGCTCAGGGAGCTGTGGGTGTGTGTGTGCAGCTCCCCCAGCTTCAATCATCTTCACAGGCTCACAGGCCTGCTCTTCTCGGAGGCCACCAGACACCACACTGCTTTCGAGTGCTAGCCACACATCGGGGATCGGGGGTAAGTGGGAGGCCTATGAGAAAAGCTTTGGGGGAGGCACTAGTAAGTGGATCGATGGGACCCTCCAGGTTTAGAACTTGAACTTGGGGCAGGATTAGAAATGGGTGGGCGTCAGTGATGGGGAGTAAGCTGACTCCATTGTTCTCTAATTGAGCTGTGATCCGCTGTCCCCTTCCCCCCATTTTAACACCTTGTAATATAAAGAGCAGAATTTGATGAAGAAAGCCAAAGACGACAGTTGTAGGGTAAAAAAGGTGTGGGAAATAAGTGAAGAACAGAAGGCTTGGGATTCTGTTCAGCTGTTAGTCACTCCGGAGGTATCCGCAAGAAAAACACACTAGCTGGATGGGGGACTGGGGGAGACAGGCGCCCGGGGACTCAGGGACCTGAGGAAAGGGGTCCGAGTCTCTGGTGACTCTTACATGGTCCCTTCATGCCCACCCAGGGGAGAAGGAGGCTGGCCCTAGCTGTCACTGTGCTTCCATGCCTGGAGCCGCCTGGCTCGTGTCCCCACGTCGCCTTCTCAGGTCTCTCTTTCGTGTGGACTTCACTGGCTGTGATGCTGACGCTGTCAGCAAAGTACTTAGCACTTTTCAAAGCCGCCTTCAGTGAAATCATTGAGACACCGCACCGGGGAGGTAAATTGCTCTGGTCGGTCAGTGTTCCCTTGAAGAAAGATAAATGAGAATGAGAAACAGAGTGTTGTCTCCTGAATCAGGAGGGCCTGTTATCACTAGCTCAGCCCATTTCCAAAAGAGGGAAGCAGAACATTCTTAAGTTATCCAATCCACACGTCACGTTCTTCCTAAATCTCACCTCTCCTTTTCTCTCTATATTGGAGAGCCCAGCCGTCTCCATGTCTACATGGGGCTCAGTTCTCCCTGACCTGTTGGCATAGACAGAAACCCACTCCCTGCCCGACCACCCTCCCAGACCATGTTTCCTGCTTTTCAGGGGCCCAACTCTATCATCGTCACAGCCCCTCCTTCCTTAAGTCACCAGACACTTGCCTGCTGACCTACATGGTCCTTCAAGAAGAAACGAGGAGAGTCCTTCTGCAGCGATAAAAAGCTATGAAAGAGAAACAGTTATTTCTGGAGATGAAGATGGGCTTCTGAAGTCCAAGGCAGCAGCATTTAGTGAAAGAAATAGCTCATTCTTGGTTTCATTAGTTCTGTGGCCACGGTAAGCCAGTGGCTGCTCCAGGAACAAATGCTGTGCTGGTACTCTAGCTAAGGAACAAACAGGGGGAGGTCCACACCCAGCTGTTCCCTCCTGTCAGTGTCTGAAGGCGGGGACTGCCCCACCCCCCCAGGTGTCACTCCACTGGTGTCTGCCTGACAGCGGAACCAGCTTTCAATTAGCTGAACAAATGTGTTGAGTGTTGTTACAGGTACTCTGCAGTCCATTTATATTTCTTCATCATGCCTTATGGCAGGGAGGTGGGATGAGGGTGGGAGGTGGCAGTGGGGAGGTCTGGGTAGAAGAAAGTTGCTGAAGATTTATCTTCCTAATTATGCTTTGCTTAAGGCTAATATTAAAATTAGTTTTAATTCCCTGAGCACACAGCAGCAGCTCAGGAACATGCTGGCCACGGGGGATGCCGGCCTAGGGTTTTACATTTCGTTAGGATAGATGCACATGGGTAATGGCAGCTCCCGGTGTCCCTCCCAGTCTGGCTGCCCCGTGGTTCACACAAGGAGGACAGGAGGGAGCAATTCCACTGCCCTTGACTTGCACAGGCAGGTGGCTTCAGCAGGTGAACCACACAGCTCTTTGGGATTGAGCTTGGCAAATTAACCCTAAATACGGTAAATAACACACAATAATCAAACTAATACTAAATGGCGTGTCTCCTTTATCACCAGTGTTGGGGATGTGTTGTGCTAATGACTTTCGCACCTGCTGAGTGTAATTAGTGAGTAATCTGCATGGGTATGTGATTACTGGGTAAACACATCATATTTACCAATAACTTTCTGCTAGGTAAGCACAAACGAACGTTAACAGGTAGCTATTAGGACCAAGTTCAGGTGAAATGAGAGCTAATCTAGGCTTCGCCTTAAATCTAGGCTCTACTGAAAACTCTGTTCGAAGCATATAACTTAATTTGTGAGCAAACCCCCCACCAAAACCTTGCCTTCTTGGCTTTCTAATTAGCCCTCAAAGCACAGATACTAAGCATCCCAAGACATCTTATGTATGTATGAGAAATAGCTATGCCTAAGAATCAGGAGAGCTCTACGTGAGCCTTGACACCTGACATTGAGGGAGACACTTGAGGCTAGCCCCAGTTTCTCTATCTGTAAAATGGAGATAAGTCTAGCTGAAGGGCTGATTCTGTCCAGTGAATGGAACAATTAATATGAGAGCAGGGTTAGAAATGTGAAAGGTTTCACGAGCATGTGTTATTAAAGCTATGATCCCAGCATGGCTGGCACTACGGAAGCCTGAGAATCTCGTACCAGAAATTATGGTAGGTGAGATAGATAGGGTTAGACAGGAACCAGGACCCCCACCCTCCCTACCGACTCCCACTTTCAGTGGAATCTACAAAACCTTCAGTACTAAGAAGGGAGGTAAAGCCTTTTCAGTATGCCTCTCCCTCCCACTTATGTCCCCAAACACACATACAGACACCCCCACTGCATGCCACTTTCAGAAAACTTGCTCGTGCATAAACTATTAGGCAGAATACAGAGGACGAATTAATGCCATATCTGAAGACTCCCCAAAATATATTCAAATTTTTAGTTCAAGCTTGCAATAAAGATTTTTAGGCATTTTTAACCACACCCCTATCCCCATCTCAACACACTTATGGAGTTGTATCAACCCTGGTCCTAAAGTCTAGGCATCACAGATGTGAAAGGAGAAGGTAGCTGATTACCAATGGAACCTGCTAGGTTGTCCTGCCGTAGAGGGACATTTGTGTGCACAGGTCCTGTTGTAGCTCCCACGTTCTCGTCTCAATGCTGCCCTGCTCCATTTGCCTTCACGATTCCGTGAGGGCACCTTTGATTCCCCCAGTTACCTTTCCCCTCGGCAGTGCACTTCGGTGGCTGTCGTCAGACTTTCACCCCAGGCTGCTCCGGCAAGGCCAGCGGCCACATCCACAGACAGCGAAGCAGAACGAGGGGCAGAATCCATGCCCCCAGGACAGAGTGCAGTTAGTTGGTCATTGGCCAGTAAACCCAAGGCCTCAGCTTCACTGGAGCAGAGCCCTCTCCAGGTGAGCTCACTATCCAGGGACACGCCAATTAACACGGGTAATGCTAGCACTACCTCTGGGCGTTGGCTTTTGGTGAGACAGTAACTGATGCAAAGTCAGGTGGCGTCCTCCGGGTAATAAACTACCTTGTTATTTCTGAAGGACATTTTCCATGGCACACTGTTACGAACGTTTAGGTGACTTCTTACAAAGTAACACAAACCACGCTGATTTTCACTAGATACCATCTCTATTTTGTTTTAATTTACTTAATTTATTTTTTTAACTTCAAATTGGTGAGCAATACATTCACATAGTTCAAAATTCAAAAGTCACGAAGGGCACCGCATGGAATCATTTCCTCTAATTCCCAATCTACTTCGCCAAGTATCTCTCCCTAGTATCACCATTTTGCCAAGGCCTTATGAGTTGGTCCAGAAATGGTGTACTATATATAAGCTCTTTCTCCCCCTTGTTTTACAGATAGTAAAATATGATTTATACTCTTCTAGGTAAAGTCCCTTTAATGGGGATCTTCAAAATATTTTTAAATGAGTCAGACCTAATTTTCTGATTTACGTAATATTTACATGCTAAAGATTGGACCTCAGACTCCTGGGAGATTTTCTGGTTCTTTGATTTTTTTTTTTAATTTGAATGAATATCAATCCATGCCTGGGTGCCTAGGAGGTCAAACATACTGTCTCTGCATTTCTTAGCAAACACACTGTCTTGGGTTTTAACTCAGAGGTGGTGGGGCCAAAACCAGCCATCTCCCCTCATAGGAATAAACACAAAAATCAGAATTTATGTTGCTGGTTTCTCTCACTCTGTCCTTTAGCAGAAACAGTGACATCTGATTATTGCTGCTGAGGGCAAGGGGCTGCAGAAAATAGTTAACTCCGTGCCTGGCACGAGCCGAACAAGTGTGTGATGCGGCTCCCTCGCCCTTCCTGCCACTCTCCAGGTGAGGATTTCAGGTAATTCTCACTTTCAGGTAAGTCAGCGGGGCTCAGAAGAAAGTTTGCTCACAGCTCCACGGTTTATTGGGGGCGGGAGGGGTGGGATTTGGAGAGGAAACTGGTGTCTAAGTCCATACTCTCCGCCCCCGCACCCACCTGTTCCACAGTATCTTAAAAGAGCTGAGAAGTCCAGCAATTGTAGAGCAACATATGTGAATGTTAAGGTGAACACACTCGGGTGATGTACACGAAGGCCTTAGTGAGGTGCTATCGATAAGCCAGAGGGCAGCGCTTCAGCCTGGCTGGCGACTCACTTCCCTGCAGCGATTGTCAGCCTGGAATCCTGTTTTCCTCCTCGTCCGGGCAGCGCCTGCGCTCACCGTCGATGTGCTCCCGGAGACTAAAGAACGAGAGCCACGTGACAGCCAGGGGGGGGGACGTGTGGAGCTAAAGCCTGCTCACTTTTGCCTTGACATAAAACCAGGCACCCTACGTCTTGACTCCCGCCGTTTATTTTTATCTCCATTTCATAAAATCTCAAAACCGACATAAACAGAAAAAGATCGTATTTTCAATGATGTCTCTAAATGATTGTGGGGAAGGACTCGTGTCTGTTTTCCTCATTTCCATCCTTCTCAATTTCCCTAGAAACAGAAGGATGGCAGCAATAGCAGCTTTCATCTGGATAAACTGGAGGATGAAGACGTTAGACCTCCAATGTCAGACCCTCGGTCATTCCCTTCAGTACCCAAAAATGGTGCAGAGCCAATATTTTTCCTCCTATGTTGCAACTAGAAATGCTAAGGCACAGAGGGCCTAGGAAAGAGTCCCCAGGGACCGCCAAGGCCACTCTTCTGCAGAAGGGCTCCCCGGAACGGGTCTGCCTGAAGGAGCTCCCCCCACCAGGGACACACCGACTGGGCCACTGAGCCAGGGCGGGTAAAGGGAGGGAAAGGTGAGGCGTTTCCAATCAGGGCTCAACTTGAGGCCCCGAAGACACTGTGCGGGTTGTTGTGAGTACCCCAGGATCCATTCCACTCAGCAAGCACCGTTGGGCCCAGCAAAAAGCACCAGGCCTGGGAATTCCCGCCGCAGTAGGAGAATCACACTTCCCCAGCTGCTTCTAGCACAGGATGCAGTCCCCGCCACCAACATCCCTCCTACCTCCAGAAACAGTAAACATCTGGCGAAAGATATGCCCATTAGCAACATTCCCCACTTCTAAGGATCAGCGATTGGATCTCTCTGAGCTTTCTGCACATTTCACTCAGGGATGTGCTGTTTCTCTCGGCCCGTTGGAGCAAGCCCAGACAGACACGTGGGCATTCCCAAGCTACCTTCTCTCCTCGTCTCAGCCCACAGTTCTTTCCCCTCCGGGAGCACAAACTCTGAGCTGTCACGTTGCTGCCAAACAGACAGGAGACCAACCACAAAGCTGCTAACTCCTCTTGCAAGCACAGAGCCTTTTGTTACAAGCAGGCTTTCTGTGGCAGGAGTGGGTGGGGGCCTCTCAGTCGTCTTGGCCGCTGTAGGGCAAAGGGGCCTTTTTGTCACCAGGTCCCCATTGGCAAACCGCTCTGGTCCCTTCCCCACAGCACTTCGCCTTCCTGTCCCTTCTGCTCTCAAGGTTTAATTGCAGCCGGCGCTGTCCCAGCACGCTGACGGCAGTGAGCTGCCATTCCAGATGTCGGGAACATGCTCCCAGGTAGGAGCCCTGTAGGATATTTATGGCTTTAATTCCTCAGTAGAGGTTTTTGTTCTGTCATGCAGCGACATATGAATTGCTCCTCATTTGCTCCTGTATTTCCACGTCAGTGGCAATTACCGAAGGGCTGCTGGCTTCTTGTTCGACCCCACAAGTTATGGTCCCTACACAGCTCAGACGGAGCGAAGCTGAGCAGGATGGCAAGTACCAGGGAGGCAGGGCTGGGACATGGCAGGGGCCGAGAAGGGGGGCTGGCTTCTAGGCCACATGGCAGCTGCCAACGTGTGAGGACAGGCTGGGACGTGCCAAATGTCTCCAGGCGGTTTTGGGCAGCCTAGGCTTCCCCGATCAGATCTGGGGGGAGGTTTTTGGGCGGTGGGGGGTGGGGTGAGAGTCTAGCCCAGCTGTGGAGAATTGCCTCTGCCCTGCCCAGCAGCTACCACCATCTTTGCCCACTCGTGACCTTGGGAAAGTCCCACTCCTCATCTGGCTTCCATTTTCCTCGGCTTGGAAATGAGGACGAGCAACTCCCAGGCTCCAAGGCAGGGGGCAGAACTCGCTGATGCCTGCACAGAGGAAAGAATCTACCCAAAGACCCCGAGTCATGTCGCTCCACGTGGAACTGGGGGTATTTGGGCTCATCCCTAAGTGTTTTTACATTTATGAAAGAAAGGTCGGTCAGAATCAAGTACGCCACCAGCTGGGGAGTGTAAACCCCCTCCCTCCTTTTTGTAATCTACCACAAATTTATAAAACAAAGAGGCTTTTTTAAATTTCATTTTGTCAATAAACCTGGCAATGGAAATACCAATTTGAACAGCAATTTTCCCCCTGGTCTGAGCTGAAATTGGCTCTGGATGAATAGGTTTTCACTTTGTACACGTAAATTCTCTGCGCACCCCTCACTGCCATCGACAGTCCTGAGAAGTTGCTAGGTTTGCAGCCACGTCCTGGCCCAGACCGTTGGTTCCTGGAAATGACACCTGTTTGTGCAGCAATGACTCCAGCACCTTCTGCTCCAAAGCCCAGCCATGAAACTATAATGCCACCGGGAACTGTGGGGAGACCCACAGGGGCCACACAGCCAGCGGGCAAGGGGAGGTGGCAGCCTGTCCAGGCAGGGTGGAACTGGGGCGAGAACGCAGACGTCCTGAGGCCCAGGCCAAGCCTGTTCCCTGCACGGCACTGGCCTTCCTTCCTCTCTCCTGCTCCGAAGCACTGTGCAGCCTCCAGCCAAGCTCCAACCACAGGGTTAGGTCCTAGGAGGCGGTAATCATTCTGGAGCCGATGGCCCCCTGTCTCTGGGATGCCGGACTTAGCCAATAAAAATATAACAAATAATTTTTAGTATAAGTATGTTTCAAAATCCTGTATGGAATGTGTTAATACTAAAATATTACTCATTGCTTGTCTCAAATTTAAGTTCAATTAGGTCCCGATACGAAAGAGCCTTTGCCTTGGAAAAGGTTGGCCTATAACTTTGGACAACCATGGATTAACTTATCCAATAGTTCTGCTTCTCCTTTACATTATTATACATCAAATTCACAAATTTTTGAGAGTGACAACCCACTGTCCCTCATGGTGCTGGAGTTGAAAGGCCAAGGTGGTCCAGGACTTAGAGGTGTGGGTGGAATTTCAAGCTCTCACTTTGTCACCCAGCAACTTACGTAGCTCAGATAGTTAATTTTTTTAAACCTTAATTTACTCACCTGTAAAATGTGAACAGTAAAGAGTATCTACTTCAGAGAGATATTCAAAGGTTTAGAATATATATATTCTAAATATATATAAATATATAAATTTATATTTATAAACATATAAATTTATATTTATAATAAATATATACTTATAAATTTATATTTATTTACACTTATAAATATAAATAAACTTATATTTATTTACATATATACATATACACACACACATGCACACACACACACACACACACACACTTACCTGGACACAGTAAGCACTCAGTAAGTTACTATCACTGATTTTTCAAGTTTATCTACATAAAATCCAGCTTTAAATCATGTAGTGACATGAAAACAAGTAAACCAGCAGTTACAAAATTTTTCTCAGACATCATATTTAACTTTAATTACCAGGAAATGCGTTTTATTCCATTTTATAGATAAAGGTTAAGTAACTTTTCAGAGCCTACTGCCATGAAATGACAAAGCTGAGAGTTGGACCATAAGTATTTGGCCTCTCAGGTCAGTATTCTTCTAACTGTATTTCAGTTGTCCTGTTCCCTGCCTCCAAGCAGGATTTTATTTTACTGGGAACTATAATGAAATGCAAAGGTCTTTCCCAAACCAAAGCGAGTGACACCCTTTGTTCTCTCCCTAAACCGGGCTTTGTAACTGCAGTCCTTTCCCTTAGTTCTTCTTGGTAGTGGGCTATTTTGAACCCAGCTGGGAACAGAGCAAAAGGCGTCAGAACACAACCCGTATGCAGACCGGCAAGTCACAGGCTGACCATGTGGGCATATGGACCAGCTTGACCGGTTTAGGTTTCCGGGTTCTGGCTTCTCTCCTTAGTTCCATCTGCTTCAGATGCTTAGACGAACTAGAACTCTCTCTCAGCTTCCATTGCTTAGGAAATTCATTCCTCACATTTCCTACACACAACCCTTGGGTTTAGGTTAAAATCTCAAGCAGTTCCAGGCATCGCAAGCTGGTTGATATTTTTTGTCTTCTCGGGTTCTGATCTCCCTGCACTATTGGAAATTGAATGTGCTGCTTCAGTTTCTTTCCGATGACGTAGAACAGAGAACCCCAGAGAGGCTCACGAGGGAGAATGCACGTATCAAACCCCTTGTGAACAAGTTGTGCTTGTGACACAGTGGGGACCACTCCATTCCCCATGACAGGGAGATGGTTCAGTGGTAATAGCCGGTGATATTTGGTGATACTGCAAATTGGGCTAGTACTTCTAGGAACAACGCCTACTCTCTCCAGTTTCTAGTTTCTAGATATCAGTAGAGTCTTACTTTGATCATCCTGTTATCCTTCTCGTTTCAAACCTCCCACAGCAGTAGTGATAGGTGAATAATACCTTAATATACAAAAAAGGCAAACAGCATGGCATGAGAAAGCCCAACTTCTTGAAAATGTACTAAACTCATTCCACAGCTTATAGGATTCCATATCGAAAACCCAATAATCAGTTTCTTTCCTGCCTTTTGCCGAACTAAGACATTCTCAAGAATTCTCCCTAACTTCCCCTTTGAATAATCTAAAACACTGCAGGTTCATCTTTTTTGCTTTCCTGGTCTGACTGCTAATCAATTTTCTTTCACACTTTCCAATCCCCCAGATAAATCACATGCCAATTTATCTTCTCCCCCCCTGTTTTCTGCCTCCTTTCATTTCATCTCCGGCTCATCGCTAATCAGCTTCTGCAAGCATCCACATGTACATTCAGAGTGTGTTTGATACTTCTTGTTTGCAACAAGAAGTGATACCTCAAATTCATCAAAAACCCAAGCAATAAAAGACGACACTATTAACTACAAGGAAACAAAGCACAATATTTAATAAAGCAAATAGAGAATTTGAGCTGGTGATGCAATTAATGTCTAATAACATTTGTATGCAGCTTCCCAGAACACCAGGCACATAACCTGAATCGTATTCGGTCTTCACAATACGTGGTCTAACCTGACAATAGAGAGCCCAGAATGGCAGAGTGAGTAAAAAATGGCATTAACCATCAAGCTGACTGGGTTTCAGTGGCAGTTCTGCCAGCTAATGTGCTGTGTTACCTGACTGGTACCACACAGCTTCGGTTTTCTCAGCTCTAAAATGGTATGAGAATATCCCAGAGGCAAGTGCTTGTGATAATTACTAACAATGCACGAAGAATGTCTTATTCCTGTTTGGTGAACTCTTACTATCCTCATTACGTACATAAGGAGACAGAGGCCCAAAGAATTTTACACATTTATTCAAGGCCACATAGCTAGTACGTGGCAGAGACGGGATTCAAAGCCAGGCATTTATGAATTCAAGCCTCCGCTTGGCCCATTTCACCAGGACTAGAGCCTTTAGTCCACTGTTTCTCAGAACCTTATATGCATACCAGCTTCCCTGTTAAAATGCAGATCTTACATATGTCTAAGTTTCCCTGAAATTCTGCATTTCTTACAAGCCCCCAGGTGATGCTTATCTTGCAGGTCTATGCTTTGAATAGCAAAGATATAAACTCTAAGTATAAACTAGAATTTAGGGTTACCACAGTGAACTGAAGTTGAGCCTTTAAGAATAGAGACTTTAGTAATGAGAATAGAATACAAAGTGTCATGACCATTTGTTCAAGGTTGAGCACCTACCATATGCATGGCATGATGCCAGGTGCTGGAAATACAAAGGTAACCAGAGATGCGGGTAGGCACATTGTGTAAACAACTCATTGCAGCAAGTGAGCCGGATGTGTTTGGAGGATGACAGGGAGACCCACACGATAAGAGAGGAAGGTAGAACATGTACTTGCAATTGCAAAATAAGGACAGGTTAGGGAGAACCTTGAAAGAGGAGGGTAACTTAGATCCAAGTCAACAGAGATTCACTGCAGGTTTAAAAGCAAGCAATTAGAGTTTAAATCTGGATCAAAACAGGGAGGCAGAAATCCAGGACACCAGCCACGAGGCTGTCACAGAACATGGAGGTGAGCTGATGTGGATTTAGACTTTGGAAGAAACTGGAAAAGGAAAATGAAAAAATATATATATATAGGAGACACGGAGGAGACTCACCTTTCAGGGAGCACTAGGCTTTAGACGTGAGGAAGACCTGAGCTCCAAGAGACTTCTTCCTCCATTCTGTCGGATTGTGGTCCTCCCTGGGCCTCCATCTCTTCATCTGTAAAGTACCGATCATCCATTTCAGGGACCATTGTGAGGATTAAAGATAAATTAATGCATGTGGATGCCCTTTGAAAACTCTCAAGCACTATATAAATCAAGGAGCTATTATTATTAAGTTTCTCATGCAGTACCTGATACATTATCACCAAATTAATTAAGGAATGAAAGAACAGAATTTGATGAATGCTTGGATGTGAGGAAAGAAGAAATAACCAAAGGTGATCTCAAAATGTTCAGAGCACTAGAACAAGAGAACATTTGCCTTGCATATGATGGGACGGGGCGGGGCAGGATCGGGGGGGCAACAGGAAATCCAGAGGGGAATGGGAAGTTAGATTTCGTGACTCTCATAAGAGACATGGCCCTGCTGAGTCTGAGTCCCATAAGCAGGACTTTTCTCTGGCTCTCAAAAGCAGCACTGAGGTTCCTGGCAGTTGCAGTGAAAATAACTTCACTGAATTTTTATCATCTCTGCTACCACCCATGGCCATTCGGTGCCCAGCAGGATGGCCTTGTGTAAGCCTCAGTCTCCTTACCTATAAAATGGTCACATAAGAGCTACCTCAAAGGGATGCTGGGAAGACCACAGTTAATAACCCTTACAAAGCTTCTCACTTCACATCTGGGGCCCCTCTCCCCTTTACCATCGTCACCACTACTGTGATCACGGCAGTGTTTAAACCAGAGAACAGAGAAGCCTGGAAACGTGTCCAGATGAAAACGCCAAGAGCTTTAAGCTAAAAAGGACCCATGAGGCCCTGGATCCACATCTTCCCAAGCACAATGCACTCCTACTATTTTATAAATGAGGAGGCTGAGGCCCACAGAGGAGACTAATAATGATCCACACCATGTCCTTGGGGTGAGCTGCTACATTACATTAAGATACTCAGACCCTCATGGTTCTCCCAGTGATACAGGGAGTACAAAAAAAAAAAAAAAATCTCCAGGAAGCTAAGGAAAAAAAAAAAACTACTAAAAGCACTGATTTAGGTGAGCTTGCTCCATGGTTAAGACCATCCTTTTCATCTAAGTAGAAGTATATTCCTTCCAGGCTAGACTATTAATTAAAATTCAGCAATGTTAATTTTACTGCCAACTTAGGAGATTCTTATTACATTTATTTTCCAGGTAATTGCTGCTTGTACAGGAGTTCATATAGATGTCTTTTTAGATGGCACAATAGATCAGAATTATAATAGTTAAATTCCTCACCTTTCATTTTGCTTCCCTCTAATTCTGAGCCCGCTTATTCAAATTAAATTGCACTGAGAACTCTCTCCTTCTCCCCCTCCTTGCTCTTGCTTTAGCTCTCTCCGGCCCCCCACCTTCGGTGAGATGGTCCATAGGGACCAGCAATATCAAAACACAGTTTCTGTTTTGTCCCTCACAATTTTATCATACCATCTCCCATCATGGGAAAAACCAAAAACGGTCCCTTACATAAGGATGAAAATATATGCCAAGCATTTTTTCTTATTTCACCTGTTTTTATCCTAATGTATATGCCCAGTTTACAGACGAATAAACTGATACTCAGAAGAATGATTTTCTCCAGTGTCACACAGCTAATAAGTGGCGGATTCTGGTTCCGCCTCTCCTTTTTTTAAGCATAGTCAGAAAAAAAATTCCAGGAAAAATTATAATACATTGTGTTAAAAAAAAAAAAGAAAGATAATGAAAGGCAACTTTATGTCTGGGAAAAGAGGCTTTTAAGTGGGAGCAGGGAGGCGCAGCAACCTCTCAGGTCACCTCCCAAATCAGGGCGCTCTGGGTCCTCCTCTGTGTCACTGGGCCCTTCTCTTACAAGGGGAATATTTCCGCCAGGCGTCTCCGTAACACTGAGCTCTGTGATGATGGCTGTGGGTTGATGAGACCACACCTGAAGGCACCTCCCTGGGAACTGGGCCCAGAGGCTCTGTTCAGGGGCCTTGAGGTCTCCGCGAGGAAGCAGGTGCCTGAGCCCAGGCACAACCCAGCCACGCAGCTATGAGCTTCAGTGGGCGCTGAGCGGCATGGCCCTTCCAGCTAAAAGTAACCATTGCCTATGGGCAGGGGAAGGAGATGTTGACAGGGGGAGGTATGCGTCAGTTTTAAAATCTCAGTGGCAGTTGCCATTTATTGAATCCTTATTACGTGCACAATACTGAGCACTTTATATGCTTTCTCTCCGTTTGTCCCAGCAACCCCAGAAATTGGGTACTATTATTATAATTAGGATCATTTCACAAGTGAAAAAGCTGACGCTCATTAAGTAACCAGTGTGAGGTCACTCGGCAAAAAATGAGTAAAGCCAGGATTTAAACCTGGCTGACTCCGGCCCCACAGCTCCTGCGCCCTGAATGGCTCTGCAAACTGCCCACCTGCAAGTTTCGTTTGTCTGAATCCCTCTGGCCCAACAAAGTTGAATTAGGTGAAACAGGGAAAGGAAGTATTACGTCTATAGCAGTGGCCTTCACACTAGAGAGCTTATCCTCAAGGGAGGTGTTAAGTTTACCCTACAGAGACCCAGAAGAAAATGTTAGCTTGTCTACTTATAATTAATGTCACTGTTTGAAAATATGTATGTATATATGAGTTTTATAACGTAAGCAATACATTGTTACAGTAAAACATATAATTTATACATAAATATAAGAAATATATAAAGGTTTTTCTCGTTTATTTTACAGCCAAGGATAAAAAAATTCTTTGTGTTGAACTATGCAGAACTGTAGGGACTTAGCACTGGGAAGAAAATTTAGAGAACTTTTAATCCAACTTCCTCTACCATTCTCCCTGGCTAGGATTTCTAGGATTAACTGCCAGCCTCTTCTTAAGCGCTCTGGGTTTATAGCTTTGCAGGTGGTTTTCTCTGCCACTTTTTCTTGGCAATGGAGACATTAACCACTTTCTCCCTGACTCGGATCTACATATCCCACTCTGTGCCCAGGGAGGTGCTGTGTACCCAGCTGACTGGGCAAACACAGAATGGAGGGAGACATTGGACACAGACTCTCATGAGAGTGGGACCCTGGGACCGACCAACATGGTAGCTAGGCATGTCTACCGGGGCCACCAGCCCAAAGTAATCAGGAGATGCCCCCGACGCGTGTGCATCCCCAGCACGGAATACAACCTCCGATGAATGAGCTCGGAGGGTGCTGTTCTTTTCCGACCTCAGCCCCTCCCCACTGGGTTTCTGTCTTGTGCCTTTGAATTGCACAGGCCTTCCATCCACACAGCCTGGCTGACTGCTCTGGGAGAGAACTGTCAGGGCACCGACGGAGAGCTGGAGGAGAGGCCGAGCGACGCGAGTGAGGGGTTTGGCGCTGACGTGAGGGGTGGGGAGGCAGTCACTGGAACCCCACTCGGCCAGGGCTGTGACCGACAGGGAGATGGCAGGTGTTCTTAGAGGCCCTAGGCTGCTCCAGAGAGATCACTCAGTGCCAGCTGGCTCCTGCATGAATGGCTCTTTAGACAGGCTGACCTTTGTTACTTAGTAGAGTGTATGCTCCTCTGAGTCCAGTTCCAAATGACTCGCACCTGGTGGATTTTTATTCACCATTGAGCTCTGGACTGAAGGGAGCTGCCAAACGCCTGAGACCAGCCATTCATTCATTCAGCAGTAGCACTCATTGGAATCACCGTTGACACAAGTCTCTATTAGTACCCGAGCTGCCGCTCTACGTCAAGGGGCCGTTTCAGGTAGAAGACAGACCATGGAGACAGGGCATCCGAGTTGAAATTCTGCTTTGCCAACTACCAAACAGGCACCATTTGGAAGCTGTTGAACCTTTCCCAGGTTCCCTTTCCTGTCTGCAAAAGAGGATATCATCGCTTCTCTTAAAGGGCTGCTGTGCAGATGCACAAAATGAGAACCGCAGGTGCTACCCCTGGCCAGGGCTGCCGTCCTGCATTGCTTTGCCTGAGGGCCTTCTTTTGTGGCTGGAGGTTGCTCTGCTGTCCCTAAGTGCTGGCAGGAGGAGCCATAGAACCAAGGCCTGCCAACCCCACGAGAGCAGCCCTCAAGCAGTGACTGATGTTACTGGCATATAAATATCTTAGCTCCCCACCTTTGGGGTTTAAAAAGGCTGAGGTACAAATTCCACACTGAGCTCAGCATTCCATAGGGGGCTAAGCGCCGGGCACCCGCAGCGCTAACTTCCTCATGATGCCAAGAACTGGTTGCCTTTCTTTTCCTGTCTCTGTCCCTCCATCCTACTGATGTGTCTTGAAGTCACCTCCCAAATGCCCAATGTACTTGTACTTGAATTCTTCAGGTTTGTTTTTGAGGAGACATCAACTAAGATAATATGTGTTCTTTTAAATACACCGTTTGATACAGAGCAGAGAATAAAAGGGAGCTGGAGGCTATAAGGAGGAAGGCTTGTGCAAGTGGTAGACCATATCCCTTAATCTTCTACAGTTCGTCTTATACCCTCCTCCTCACCATGTCAGAGTCAAGGAATCCTATCTCCTATGTGAATTTCTTTAACGGTCGGGGTAGGTGCTGTTATAAGAGTATGGAGACAGGCCACATCAATTAGCCAGCGAGAATTCATTAGTCGTTTATAATGTGCCGAACACTGTGCTAACCTCTGTAATTGCCTGACCTAAGACACTATACATCATTATCACCTGTGGAACCCTACAAAAATGCCTATGCCTGGACCGAAATGCCTAGATCTACTGAATCAGAACCTGTAGATTTTCACAGGTGGGGTTCAGGCAACTACATCTTTTAAAGCCTAGTAGGTATTTGTAATACATCGTTCATCTCTCAACTTCTTATTTTGAAAATTTCAAACCTACAGAAATCACAAAAAAATAATATAATAACAAACACCTACATACTCTTCATCTAAATGCAACAATTATTAAAATTTCCCCCAACCTCTCTCTCTCTCTCTTTCTCACACCATATCAAAAATAGCTTGCAAATAAATCGTAGGCATCATTACATTTTATTATTAAATATTTCAAACATATTCCTTCCAAAAATAAATGTCTAACCCATAGGAAAATTAATATTAATTTATTGATATCGCCAGAGTAAACAGTATATGTTTAAGTGCACCCTCTAGTTTTAGGTCAATGGCTGGTATTTTTTTCAACTGTAGATACAATAGATGTTCAGAGAGAAAAATATCTATATGAGTTGAAGAGCAAGGAGAAGTCTTCGGGAAGGAAAAAGGATTTGAATTGGACTGTGAAGGACTGATACTTCAAAACCAGGGGAAGGGGAGATGGTAAGTGGGAGGAGGTGAGTATTACATGCAAAGGCACAACAGTGGGAACCAAAACGGCCTTCCATGGGGGGTGGAAACCAGGGGAGAGGTCGCCCTGTGGAAAGAGTGAGGCCGGACAGTCCACAGGAATCAGAGTACAGAGAGGTTTGCAGTTTAAGCAGTCAAAGAACCAGTGACCACTCACCAATAAAATTTAAATGGGACCACTTTTAAGAAAGAAAACCGCATCAGATCTTTGGAACATATTCAGGTGGAAACCAGGAAGAACAATGTTTAACGTTCTGGAGTCCAGTTAGGCTGGGAAATTGATCAGGGGCTGAAATCCATCCATTCACGTTCTGGATCTACAAACATTTCCCTGTGTGTGTCGTTTCCAGGTACCGCTCTACACACAGGAAGTAGAAGCCTTGATAAAGACAAACAAGGTCTCTGCTTTCCTGGAACTCAGTTCAAATAAATAATTAAACAACAACAAAAAAAAGATTAGACTGGCAGCGATAATAGTTAAAGTGAAAAATAAAAGAAATAGATCGAATAGTGATTGGGGCCTGCTTTAACTGCGTCGTTCTGCAAGGGCAATGTCTGAAGCATTGTTGGGCTAAAGACAGCTTCCTGTTCAGAAGAAGAGAGATTTAAGATTTCCACAACTTTATGAGCAGCTTGACATTGCATTGGTAGTTTAAGCAAGCTGTGGCAGAATATTTACAACAACTAGCAAATGCTGCAAATCATGGCTTCCCCCACCACACCGCCCCCACCCCGCCCCCAGAGAGCTAGTTGTTAAACACTTACCAGCACTGCATTTAATCTAAAGGCTAAGTGGCAGAGAGATGGCAATATGAAGGTCCAGGAGGGAACAGGCGAAGGTCCTGCAACATAGAATAAGGGAACACAAAGGCCGGAGTTTGGTGACAGGGTGGGAGAGGGACGTAGGATGAGCATGGAGATTGGCAGATGCTGAGCCACTGAGGGCCCTGCAAACCTGTCATGACACTAGCTTTTTATTTTAAGTGTTATGGGGAGTCATCGGTGGATCTTAAGCATAAGGAGGACATAATTTGGATTATGTTTTTAAAAGATCACCTTCGTTGTTAAAGAATGGATTTGGGGAAGGGCAGAGTAACAGAAAAGAATTCAGCTAAGAGTTTAGTGCTTAGGAAGCAGTTTGTGCACAAGGTTATTCATCGCAGCATTGTGTAATGGCAAAATATTGAAAACAGCCTAAAATGTCTACCGATAGCAGAGAAAGTGAATTTGTAAGAGTCTATCCACATAAGGGGACTGTTCAACAGTTGTTAAAAAAAATAAATAGACACTATTTACAGCTAACAAAATATCTTTAAAATATATTATTAAATGGGGGGAAAAAGCTGTTACAAATGAGCTTGTAGAGGTTGTTGCTTTTTGTATGGGGGGCGTTGAGGTGCAAAAATTATACTGTTTTGTATTTGCATGTATATACACTGCAAAATATTTAAAAGAGATCAAAAATGACCAAAAAGAGGCAATTGATACGGTTTGGCCTAGAAGTTGTTATTTAGTGTTGTTTTCCATTTGATATTTGTTGTAGAAGAAGAGATGGGGTACAGTATTGTGAAGTCCACTTTTTGATATATGCTCTTTTATGCTGTATTAAACCATAAGAAACTGTTCTTTTATTCCCTATTTTAAAATTAGGTAAGTAAATGATTGATAGAGGAGAGGGCAGGAGAGAGATGAGAGGTTCTTCCAGGAGTACCCTGAAAGTTCATCGCAGCTGAGACCAGAGAGGTAGCACTAGAGATGGAAAGAAGGTGGATTTGGGATACATTTTTGTGATGGGGTTGGTAGGACTCACTGTTAAAGTTTATATTTAGCGCGATGCAATTAAGAAAAAAGAGGAAACCGGGAGATATCCTCACTGAAGTAATTAAATACAGTTGCTTGGGCAACTAAATCAGTGGTGTTACCGTCTATTAAAGTAAGAAGGGCTGGGGAAGAAAGAGGTTTGATGGGGGAAATCAAGATGTTGGGAAATATTTGAGCGGCCTTTACGCCCTCAAATGGGTATGTCAGTTAGGAACTGAGAGAGACAAATCTAGAGTTCAGAAGAGAGGTTAGGGCTTTGAGCTATCAAACCGCAAGTTACTCCCACTGACAGAAGGGAGAGGAAGGTAGTTTAAAAAGAGATGCTGGCAAACTCCAAGGCCCTTTCTTTTCCCTGAGCCCTGGGGTGGCATAGAGCTCGAGCCTTAGGTCTGTCCAACAGAATGTCGAGGAGAAATGAGTAAACCAAGAAAACCTGAACAAGTTGCTTCACGTTTAAATGCCCTCATGCCTACATGGCATGTGTTATTCGACCTATGGGAGCCCGCAAACACTATCTAGGGAGGAGGGAGGCAAGGCTTCCGGGGAAGCACCCTCAGCCAGGGGGCAAAAGCAGCTCTCCACCCACTGACCCCAGAGGACTGGAGGTGGTTTCCAATGGCACACATCTTCCCGCTCCTTCAGGGGGAGGTACAGAGACTCTAAGTTCAAACAGGGACAAAACTGAAATGATACTGTTTCCCTCCTCAAACTAACTAATCCAGCTTTAAAAAATAACTCAAAGAGACATAGAACTCAATGATTGAAGAAGGTAATAAACTGACCTGGTCATATATACGATTGGGAATAAAAGAGCAAGTGACAAAAACAAGATAAATGGAAACATGATCAAACTAAAGACTTTTGTGAGCTCTCATGATTGGGAGTCTCTGCCTAGGATCCAGGCTCAGAACCCAGCAGGGGTGGAAGTGCACTTGGCAGTGGGAAACGGAGCAGAGTCTCTGGAGGTCGGCGGGAGGAGCATGAAAACCCAGGCTCCGAACGCGCCGCATGCACTCATCTTCAGAAGATGGGCCCCGGGTGCTTCTGGCAAGTGTCGAGCTGTTAGCCTCGCATCCTCGCTCGATTCTAAAAATGGATAATTAAATTCTATCACTCTAATGAAATTCCCCCTGTCATTTACACTTGCAGAGTGCACGTGGAGGCTGCCGGGAGGTTGGGAGGGGCTGGCAAGCACCCTAAGCAGGCAGCCATCTACACAGCACAGAGCAAAGCAGAGCTGAGTCGTGACCTGGAGAGGGTGAGCCCCGAGGGTCACTGGGCGGGAGGTTCAGGACTGAAGCTGGATGAGATTAGATCAAAACATCTCATGTCCTTTCAGCCCAGAGCTGCCCCCACTGGACAAAATCCGGATAATTGCCAAACGCGCACTGAGCTTGGTGTTAGGAGCATCTGGACTGCGCTTACTCTGGAGAAACCTGCGCACAAATTGGTAGGCTAACAGCTCTCTTCTCTACTCAGAAATCTTCCAGAAAAAAGAGCCTGTGACTATAAAGACACATACCTTGTTCCCATCCTCACTGCTGCTCTTATTGGCTCCGTGACTGACAAGGAAGGTAGATGACATGAAACTGAGGCACAATTTTAAGTATACATATTTATTAATATACATTTGTGGTTCTCGTTGAAGACCAAAAGCTCAGTGCACTCAATGTTCTTAGAGAAAAAGGAAGCAAATGTGAACTCGTAGTCCCTCCCTGGGTGTGAAGAGCTCACTGAGGCCCTCAGGATTGGCGCTCATAGATTGCTCTGCCCGGCTCAGTGGGACAGCGCAGGCCCAAGAGTCTGGCCTTCTCATCTGTGGTAAGTTCTTATTCTTTTTCTAACAATGGGAACTTGCCACTGACCCTCGCAGAGAGTTCATAAAAGAACTCTGAGATCCACAGGGATACCAAAAACTGTACATTAATATTATACACCCAAGACAGGAGCAAGGAGTAGGTGGGGGAGGAATGAATTAAGGAAGCCATTGTGACAGTGAAATGCATTATTACCTAGTTATTCATGCACTCTTGGCTTTTCAGTTGATGAACTTTTCACACCAGAAGTGGGGAAATTAATCAACTTTTTCTCCCTGTATGCCTTCTGCTCTGCTGTCTCACCTAATTATTTTGCACTCAATATGGACAGAGACATTGTTCTCATTTCAACTTTCTCTACAAAGCTCAGGTGCCCTTATCTGACTCTGAAACTCATTTCTCACCTCACCCAGCATCCTGTGCCTTTTTTGGTTCCTGCAGCGGTTCCTCAAGTAGACACAAACGGGGGCGCTCCCTGGCTTCTTTTGTGATTCGAGTGCAATGTTGGAGCCTCTCTTTCTTGGCCACACTTGCAGAGCTTCTCTGTTTCCCTTGCTGCACTCAACACCCTGTTCTCTCCTCCCCCAGTCACGTAGAGGAGAATCGAAGCGTCCAAAGCTGTTGGTGACAGCTATTCCAAGACTTTGTGGAGACCCTAAAATTTTTCTAACTGCACCTATAAAGCAATGACCTCCCCGAGAAAGCTATGGCCAATGTTTCTAACCCTGCTTACATGATTAACGAAAACAGAGGTTGGGGCGGGGGGGCTTTTTAGATGCATTCACTTTCGAATATTTCATGACATATTGACTAAACTTCTGGAAGGCTGAATAAACTTTGTAATTATCACCTAGGGTTTTCACATTAGGTGGATAAACTCCTGTCTTCTGTGAGTAATCCATTTACATGCCTTCTGAATCATCCTGGGAATCTAAGACCTTTGTACACTAAGCTAAGTAAGGCCCTGGACATCAGCTCTCGGGTTTAACAAGCATTTGTTTTCAGGCTGTATTGACATCACTCCTGTGTGACAAATTTACAAAGAATGAGACACAGCCTAGCATGTGAAATATAAGATGATTCTATGTCTTAAGTACTTAAAGCCTATTACCAAAATAGGTGTGCAATGTTGCCGTTATAAATATCACGCTTAACACCTTTTGATTCTTTTTACTCTGAAGTGTTCAACCTATTATGGAACAAAGAAAGGCTGCCTTTTAAATCTCACTTCGGCTTCCTCAGAGATGGATGTGCCCCCTCTGAAGCTCAGCCTCACATAAAAGCCCAGCAGTGCCCGGCTGTAAATCTGTTTTACATCAGCTTTTATGTGAGCCAGGCCTGAGCTGGCTTTCATTATCCTCTTTTTTTTCTCTTTTCTTTTTTTGACTAAAAAAAAAAAAAAGTGTAGTCTCCAACCAACTCAGATCATTTGCTTTGTAAATAACACAAATTTACTTTCTTTCAGAGGAAACCTCTTGGGACACTTGGCACCCATGGTCTCTGCTCTGGTGTGATGTCGTGAGCCACCTGCTCGTGGAAGTGGATCCTGGGGTCATTTTCCAGGCACTGTGATCCCGCCCCCACCCCCACCCCTAGCCAGAGCTCCACTCTGCTCCGGTGGGGCCATCAGCGGTACTAACTCTGTGGGAGCAGGTCCCCAAAATGCCATGTTGAAACCAGGGGAAATTGTTACACACCTACATCCTGAGTCCACCATGTGGTCCTCACAGAAACTCACTACAAGAGTTTAAAAAGTTTTACTTTAAAGTTGCTGGTAGAAGTTTTGTTTCTCTGGTATGATCACATTTGTACTTCTTGAGCTACATCTATTCAAATACAGCCTTTTAACCACACGTGAAAAGATCTGAATTATATTTTAAGCAACATGCATTTAATTAAAATTGAGGGTGAAATCATGTAAAGAACAATGGAATAAGAGAAGATTTAGACTGATTGGTTATGCGATTTGGGCAGGTTAATTTCTCTGAGCTGCCACTTCCTAATTGTTAAAATGAGAAACTACTATCAGATAATCTGAGAGGTTTATCCGATTCTGTCTAGTTTTCTGAGACTGTGGTTTTCTGACCAGTGTGCCTATCACAGAGGATGTAAACCACTAGTCCTTGAGTGGGTTTTATCTAACTGAGGGTAATATTGTTTGGATCCCTGACAATTGAATCCAGAAAATGTTTTCTTTCTCAAATAACTGTCCGACCCAGGACATAAATTCAGGAGACTGAAGGATAAATTGAAGCTGAGGAACTTTTATCTAGCAATAATTTCACATCTTAAAGGACTCAGCTAGGGTTAAAATGGTAGACTAGAAGCACACACATTTGCCTCTGATTCTAAGAAACAATAGAAAGGAATAAAATAATATGCAAAAGTTACGAGAAGAAGAGCTTGGATATTTGGGTGTTGCTTACAAACAGACATTTTAATGTATTTCTTGGAGACACAAAGCAGCAACTCCAAATGCGGCTGACAGGTGAGGTGGGATCCGGCTGGCCCCGTGGAGCCCAGTGAGGTTTTGCCCTGGGAGTGAGCAGGCACAGCAGGCGGAAGAAACAAAAGCCAAACTGAAAACAAAGGGGGAAGAATGTCTTCTGAAGAAGCTGAACAAATGTTGCAAGTTAAGGCCTTCAGCTAGCGTGTCAGTACTCTTTATGTGGCTCTGCCTGACACTGCCCAAAGTCCAAGGTCAGAATTCTCAATAATTCCTTCTGCAATATTAATATACAAATAAGGATCACCAGAAATATGAGAACCAGAAGCAGGAAAGAGAGAAGCTTCGATAAACAAACAAAATAAAGAGCGCTGGAAAAATAGATATATAAGTTTGAGAACAGAAAATAACTTTCTTCATCATCATCATTATCAAAACATCATCAACATCATCTCGAGAGAACATACTACTTTCTCCACTATGAAAAAGAGAAGAATTGCAGCATCAAATGAGCTTGCAAATACTAAAACTACAACTGACAAAGTTTAAGTGCTATAACTGGAAAACACAGGCAAAAACTCTCTCACATATAATGCAAAAATTCAAAGACAATGAAATTATGAGGAAACACTAAAATCTAAACAGGAGTGATTCAAAAGAACTAACATCCATCAACTAATGTGAGAAAGAGAAAACAGAATAAATATAAGAAAAGAACTTTCACTTCCAGAGCTGAAGGACATGGGTTTTTAGATTGAAAGATAAAGTCCTACATGTAGACCTGTTTCATTGATAAAGTGATTATAAAAGCTTCTAAGGGGCAAAAAAAAAAAATAGACAAAACAAAAATGAAAAGAACAAAAACACCCAAACCAGATTCTAAATAGAAGATTTTAAAAGCTTCCAGGGGGACAAAAATAAGCTACTTACAAAGGTATGAAAATCAGACAATGCAGTCCACCTGATTTCCGAATAGCCACGGGGATGGAAGAAAATGATGTAGCTATACTTTCAATGTTCAAAGGGAATATAATTTTAATCCAGGTGACAAGAAATCACCTGTGAGGTGATCACTTTGAAATGTAAGGGCTAACAAATGTATTTCTAAACCATTGCTTCTTAGGAAATTGTTCTGGAATGTGCTCCATAACCCCAGAAGAGGAAAAATGTGTGAGCCGAGAAACAGAGGGTTTCCTTTAAGAGAGAAGTAGAGCCCCCCTCATGACAGCTGCTGGGCGCGAAGCCTAGTCACTCACCCACAGGGAGGGAGGAGGACGCAGCTCCGGAGTCGGGTAAGCAGGGAAAAACAGGGATTTCTGAGGATGGAAGGTGTAACTGAGAGTTTGGAAAATAAGTGAAGCCTTGACAAAGGCAATGGTCCAAGAGAAAGGTGATTAATTCTTCACAAAAAAATGTACAAGAAATCCATATTCTGCATAAGAAACAATGTAAAATGAGGCATGATTTTAAGCAAATGGCAGGATGTGAGAAATGAGAATCTATTTGACTTGGAATCTAGGAACCATCTCTTAGAGGGTATTCCCACAGAGAAAGAAATGTAAACCCAGCCCTCTCCTTTGCCAGAGAGTGAACAATATTTTTCATGGTCACAATAATGTATGTGCTATTTATTAGTTTACAACTTTTAAATAAAACTTCTGGACAAAAAACCAAAGCCTTGTTTGTACCATAGACCAAAACATAACTGACGTATCAGCCTTGTCAATGTGAGAGAAGGGGCAGGAAAGGGAGAATAACGAGTTCAGCCTTTCATACCCTCGACTTAACCAAAGAATGTGCAGAAGATGCTGTCAACGGTTGATGCTGTAAAAATAAGGATTTCAGTATGTTTAAATACATATACGTTAAATGTAACCAAATAGGATAATTTTTTAAACTATACTAAAAATTTCAAATATGGAGAGAAGACCTTGTGTGAGAAGGCAGCATTCATAATTTCAATTCTCACCATTCATTATATTGAATTAATATACTGATATAGACTAAAATTTAACCATCAAGAAAGACATCAAGTTTTACGTTGACTTCCTAGGGTACTATTAGACCCTCCATTAAAACACGGCCTCAATCTTGGCTCGATGCCACAATTACACCTGGAGCTTCAGAGAAGGGAGATGCCTGGGTCCTACCCCAGGGGCTTGGCTGTCATTCCCATCCGGGGAGTGGGAGCTCTGACATTTGGTCAAGTCCTCAGGAGATAGGATGTCCAGGCTGAGGGTCACTGGCCTAAAAGGGCTGAGGTCGGATCAGGAATAGAGGATGGTGGGAGTAGAGCAAGGGATGTTTTATCTGCACCATCGACTGCTCTGTACTGTTTGGTTTATTACCATATGCATGCATTATCTTGATAGAAATTTAATTTACAACATTAAACATCGATTTAATAAAAGGGAACATCACTGTGGTACAGAGCCCAGGTGAGGACAGGTCATGGTGGTTGGAGAGCACTGTAGCCCCTTGGGCCTGGGGGTGGAGGGGTCTGCAGGTGTCCTCTCGCCCTTCCTTCCTTCCTTTACAGATGGGCACAGTGCGAGTAATTGGCTACCTGGGGTTATGAAACTAGTCAGAAGCAGGGGCAGGACTCGGGGGGGCCCACACACCTCTCTCCTGTGTGTCTCTCCGCCTGCTGAGCCATTTCCCTCCCACTCTTTCTTCTTCTCCTAGTTCCATTTTTGTCCTTTCCCTGCAATCGTACCCTTTGCACCTTTTCTTCTCACCCCCCAGCCCCCGGCCCTTTTCCTGACTCCCTTCACTTGCCTGCACAGTAAAGAAAACAGAACACACCTCCCAGGGAACACAGTTCAGTGTGACTTCACTGGGGTGCGTTTTCTTGTTGTTAAAGTGGATATGTTTAACCTGCCTCAGGCCCCTTTCTCTTTCAAAATAAACTAAATTATCATGCATTTTATTTCTGCTTAGTGTTCAGTTTCCTCTCTCTGGGGGCTGGCCAGCCTCCAGGGGAAATACTTTCTTCACCCTGGTGGCAAAGAGACCTCACTTCAGTGAAAAAGCTGAGCTGAGCGTGCGACTCACCCAGTGCGATACATCCTGTTACAGAGGAGCCAAGTTTAATTTTTGCCTGGTTGGCTCTTCTCTTTGTTTCTTCTTTTCACTTATATCAGTGTGAAGGACACATATATCTCCATCGTTCTCCCCACAGCTGAGCGGAAATATGACAGGGCCAAAAACAAAGGTAAGAGATTTACAGCCCCCATGAGATCCTAAATTAAAAGCAATGATTGGGGCTTTCCCCCACCTTCCACTTCGGAGGGCCCTCGACAGGCAGCCACATCTCCCACAAAGTAGAGCGTGTTGACACCAGAAATAAAATACCTGTATTGATGCTCGGATAATGCTTTCTGTGCATTCTTGAGTCATACCCTGTGCTTAAACTCTAGATTTTTAGTATAATTTTAGCCTTAGAACTTAACATTTTTACTGCCTTTTTCTCAAAATAATCAATATTGATTTTACTGTGTCTGTTATTATCCTGACATTCAGATTTATTTTCTTGCTTTGCTTTGCATGAGATTGTAGTATATAGAATTAACATTTATTCTGTTCTCTCAGGAATTCATGGAATAAGTCTCTTGCCCCATTGGCAAATCATTCTGCTCATACCATATTGAAAAATAATAATTGGCTTTGCACCCTCATCAGGTTTGAACAGCTATATTATTTTTATGTTTGCTGGTGCACCGTGGTATCATCTTGCAGCTTTGGACGGTTAGAGACTCAGAAACCTGAATCCCCTTAATAGAGGGCCCCTCTCCCAGCTTCCTCGGAGGCCTGGTTGCTTTGAGCGGTACTGAGTGTGCTTATGCCCCACTTCTCGGGCCCAGTTTTTACCAATGCCTTTTGCATGTATCTTCATTGATGCAAGGAACCGACCTCAGGCCCAGGTATAAAACATCTTGGGCAGTGGTTACAGGGAATAGCTAGAGGAAATGATAGCACCAAGAAAAAAGGATCTTTTGTTCACTATGATTTACACTCTGGAATACTTCACAAGGAGGCTAGACTATAGAGGGAGGTGCAAGCCGAATTGCAGAGAGCGTGAAATCGGAAGTCAGTGGGTCTAGGACTTGCTCTTTAGTAGCTGCGTGGCCCTAAACAAATAACCTAACTTCTCTGAGCCTCTGAGTCCTGTTTTAATAAGAACAATAACACAGGAATATGCCTTTCGTTTGGTCTAGGTATTAAATAAATAACATCACATAAAGAGGTTCATAGATGTAGTAACGTATGACTATGTGTTTATACCAAGTAAAAGTGTAGGAGTTTATGCAACATAGTTGTGAGAAGATTCTCCTACTTACTTTCTCATTCATTTATTCACTCAACAATATTTACTTAGCACTTACTCTGTATCAGGCTCTGTGTTGGGTACTAACATTCCAAGAGGGTCAAACATCCTTCTCTTCAGGGATCTTTCTTTTTTCTTTTTTTTAATCTTTTCTCCCCTTTGTTCCCCTCCACCCTGCACCCCCCTTTCCACCAGCATCCCTTCCCCCCTTAGTTCATGTCCATGGGTCGTACATATAAGTTCTTTGGCTTCTCCATTTCCTATACTATTCTCAACCTCTCCCTGTCTATTTTGTACCTACCATTTATGCTTCTTATTCTCTGCACCTTTTCTCCCATTCTCCCCCTTCCTCTTCCCCGCTGATATCCCTCCATGTGCTCTCCGTTTCTGTGAATCTGCTCCTGTTCTAGCAGTGTGCTTAGCTTGTTTTTTTGTTTTTTTGTTTTTTTTAGGTTCAGTTGTTGATAGTTGTGAATTTGTTGTCATTTTACTGTTTATAGTTTTGATCTTCTTCTTTTTTTAAATTAGTCCCTTTAACATTTCATTTAATAAGGGCTTGGTGATAATGAACTCCTTTAACTTTACCTTATCTGGGAAGCACTTTATCTGTCCTTCCATTCTAAATGAAAGCTTTGCCAGATATAGTAATCTTGGATGTAGGTCCTTGCCTTTCATGACTTTGAATACTTCTTTCTAGCTCCTTCTTGCCTGCAAGGGTTTTTTTTTTGAGAAATCAGCTGATAGTCTTATGGGAACTCCTTTGTAGGTAACTGTCTCCTTTTCTCTTGTTGCTTTTAAGATTCTCTCCTTATCTTTCATCTTGGGTAACGTAATGATAGTGAGCCTTGGTGTGTGCTTCCTTGGGTTCAAGTCTTTGGGACTCTCTGAGCTTCCTGGACTTCCTGACAGTCCATTTCCTTTGCCAGATTGGGGAAGTTTTCCTTCATCATTTGTTCAAATAAGTTTTCAATTTTTGCTCCTCCTCTTCTCCTTCTGACACCCCTATAATTCAGATGTTGGAGTGTTTAAAGTTGCCCCAGAGGTTCATAAGCCTCTCCTCACATTTTTGAATTCTCGTTTCTTCATTCTGTTCTGGTTGAATGTTTATTTCTTCCTTCTGCTCTAACTCATTGATTTTCTTCCCTTCTGTTGGTTCCCTATGTATTTTTCTTTATTTCACTTTGCCTGGACTTCACTTGTTCCTCTATTTTGCAACCACACTCAACCAATTCTGTGAGCGCCCAGATTACCAGTGTTTTGAACTCTGCATCTGTTAGGTTGGCTGTCTCTTCATTGTTTAGTTCTATTTTTGGAGCTTTGATCTGTTCTTTTGCTTGGGCCATATTGCTTTGTCTCTGGCATGCCTGTTATGTTGTAAGGGGTGGGGCCTTAGGTATTCACCAGGGTGGGGCAACTTATGAGGCTGTGTTATGGTCCTGCCTGTGGGGGAGGGGCCCGAGAGGGAACAATGCCACTTAGCCTGGCTCTTGGAGGCTTTTGGTCTCTTCCCCTGTTACCCACAAGCAAATTGTGCCCTTTTCGTACTGGTCCAGGGTTGGTGGGTTTGTGTATGTTCTAGGAACCTGTGGGTCCCTCCAATGAATTTTCCTGTGAGGCTGGGAATTTCTCTTGCAGCTGCAACTCCCACATGTTTTTACAGCCAAAGGTTTTGAGGCTTTCTTTTCCCGCGCTGGAACCCTGGGTTGCGCAGTCTGTCTCGTTCCCCTGTTGTTCCTCCCAGTTTATCTGCATGCAAACATGGGACTGCCAGTTGCTGTCTTGCCCAACCAGTCCTCCAGTCACCACCTTGCCATGCCCCCTCTGCCCCCATCTTCCCATCTCCGCCCCTCCTACCAGTCTGGATGAATGTTTTTTCTTTAACTTCTTGGTTGTTGGACTTCCATACAGTTCGATTTTCTGGCAGGTCTGGTTGTTTTTTGCTTTTAAATTTGTTGTTGTCCTTCTTTTGGTTGTGCGAGGAGACAAAGTGTATCTACCTACACCTCCATCTTGGCCAGAAGTGGCTCACTGAGCTCTTCGTGGATCTTATAGCAAGTTGTAAAAATGGGCATTGATCCAATAGTCCCACAAGCAGCATATGACAGCTGCGATGAGGTCTGGGGAGAGGTATGAGGAGCAGAACCCTGGGAGGAGGCATTTAAGCAGAGAGCTGAAGAAGGAGGAGAAGGTAGCTTATTGATAAGATGGCAGGAAAAGTGTTCCAGGCCTAGGGAGTAGCATATACATCAGCCCCATGGCCAGGAGGAGTCAGGGAGCCCAAGGAACTGAAGAGTCAATGTCCCTGCCAAGGGTAGTGCACGTGGGACAGTGGGCACAACGGAGGAAGCCAGTAGCAGGACCAATAAGGCCTAAAGAGCAAGGTTAGTGGCAACGTTTGTTCTGAATGATGATTTTATGGATTCTTTGCGCTTTTTCCTTCATAATTTCTTTGTAGTAAAGAAAAAGACTAATAACTAGCCAACCAGGAGGTAAGAATGGAAATGAGAAAACATGTGCCGGGAAAGAGGCCAGCGAAGTTGAGAGCAGGGCATGCTGAGGGCATCTCAGGGAGAAGTCTGAATTGCAGCCACACGGGCAGGACGTGTGCTGTGTTCTTCATGAATATGTCCAGTGCATGTCATGAGCAAGCACAGCATTGGCAGGTGCTTGGCCTGTCCGAGGTCATAGGTGGACAGACGTATTACATTTAGGGAGAGGGAAAGCAAAACAAATTGAAACAAAAACAGGTATGGTGCAGAGAAGATCACACTGGCTAGGCTCAGGGTGTCCTCCATGGGATCTGCAGTACTTCCTACAATTAACTGATTTCGGTGTCTGCTACTCTCATCTTCAAAGAAATCTTGAACATTGGCAGATAGGTTGTCTGTCTCAAGGGATCCCGCAGTTCCGTGCCGATGCTGATTTTGCCAAGTTCATGGCTGCTCCCGCCTCCTGTCTTTCCACAACTGGGCGAGGAGCTGTTAGAGGCCCGTGTGTCGCAGCATGTCCTCCAGCTGGGGAGGACCTGGGTCCTGGAGTGGTCTTGGGTGGAGACTATGGGAAGCCAACAGAGCGCAGGAACACGCTGCTTCAGCCGACCTGGCAGGAGACAGCGCATCTGACCCTGACACTCAATTAGCAGAACAGACGGTGTATAACGTATGCTTGACACTGATATGATTTAACGTTAATAACTGGTTTTCAAATATTTATTACAATGGCTGTTTTAATAAATATTTCATGAATACTATTTTTTTTCAAAAACCCTCTGTTGTCAGCTTTGCTGCCTTAATTTGCCTTAATGAGGATTTTAAAAATTCAGTGATAAATTGCTTCTTTGCCAGTGTACAGGAGGTGAACAGGGCTCTTATGGAATATCTGTCATCTAGGGCAGCAAAACCAGGAAAAGATGAAAAACCAGCATAAAATGCCCCAAAAGAGGGACAGACAGCTGCTCTACGGCTCCTCAGAGGAAAGAACCAAATTTGCACTGTGGGCAGGGAAGATGGGGATGCATTTCCATGACAGAGAAGGACACAGAATCCTTGGACAAGTGACTGAGGACTGTGGGATCTCCTTAAGAAATCCTGGCCCTGGCCCATGTGAATCAGTTGGTAGGAGCATCATCTCATAAACCGAAAGGTTGCAGGCTCAAATCCCAGTCAGGGCACATACCTAGGTTGCGGGTTTGGTCCCAGGTCAGGGTACGTACGAGAGGCAACCAATCATGTTTCTCTCCTTCTCTCCCTCTGTTCCCTTCTCTCCAAAATCAACACACATGTCCTCGAGTGAAGTTTTAAAAATTAATAAATAAAAGAAAAAAGAAAGAAATCCTGGAAAACACCCTGGCAAAGGGCGTGCCCAGTCCAGCCCTGTCGGAGGGAGGAGGACGAGTGAAACTCTCCTGGGGTCTGCAGTCTGACAGAGGAATGCTTCAGGACTGAGTGCGGCAGGGATGAAAGGGGTCCCAGAGGCAGGGGAGGGGTCGCTGCCATCGCCCACTCTCCCCCACTGGAACCTAAGGACCCCCTGAGTCTTGGTACACTGTTTCCCAGGGCACCTGCCTCTGCCTCCACCTGCGGGAATGCCCACCTGGGGGACTGGTCAGGCCCCACGTGCTGAAAGGCTCCTCAGGGAGCTGATAAAAACTGGCTTCCTCTCAACAGAAGACAAATTTCATTTCA
This sequence comes from Mormoops blainvillei, assembly GCA_004026545.1. NCBI lineage: Eukaryota > Metazoa > Chordata > Mammalia > Chiroptera > Mormoopidae > Mormoops > Mormoops blainvillei. The sequence continues at coordinate 83,066 of PVJD01005132.1, read as the reverse complement.
CTGTTTCTGGAAGGAGGGCCCCTCTCACGATCCCAGTGCTTGTTCTGTGTGGAGTGTGTACTTGTTCAATGGCATTGCACACTGTCACCGAGATGGTGCTGCCTTTCAGAATGAGAAACCATGGCACTTTGGCAGGGCCAGCAAGATCCCCATACAGTTTGGGATTAACCGCTTTCCCCAAACCAGCACCCTGGCACCCAGCCCAGAGGCCTGACGACCCTACTCTCCAGACAGCTCTCAGCTGCCACTCTCTTCTGGAAGACAGTGCCAAGGATGGCCCTGGGCATCCTCATCGTGACTGTCAAGCTCTACCCCACCCCCATTCCCTGTCATGCTGTGTTCAGACTGGATCCTGCCCGAGTCACCTCACCTTGGTTCTGGCCAATTATCCTTCCTGGCAGTGCTTGAACCAGCTCTCTATACCCGCCTTAGCTCCTGAGCGACATTGACAGCCTGCTTTGCTCAGGTTCATGTGCCTTTCTGGACTGGGAGACCGGTCCCTTCTGCCTGCCCTGGGGCAGAAAAGTACCCTTAAATGACAGGTAACCCAACTAAACCCCCCCCACAATCTGCCCCTAGTAGGGGCCACTTCACGAACTGAGCATGTGCCCCTTCCAGCTGTGCCTTCCCCAACCGTTTCACTCTCCCAGACCCTGTCGCCCCCTGGCGTTCCAGCCCTCCGCATTCCACCTTCTGGACCTGTTGCCTTAACTGACTTCAAATGTGATGTGTTAACCGTTTGCAGAGCAATTGCTTCCTCATGGCTGTGTTCCTATTCCCCCACCTCTGTGGCCTCCCCTGGGGGACCACTGTGCTGCCCAGCTCCCAAGGACTGTCCACGCTGCGTCCTTCCAGGATAGGAATGCTTGACAGAGCACAGGCCTGCTATCCCACTTGCCCAAGCCACCAAAGTCGCAAAGCTATGGTTTCCATGGACCCGTCTCGAGGGGACCTAAATCTAGACAGAAGACAGCTGAGCACAACGAGCACTTTCAGGCATTGACAATGTGCTGTGTCACGTACCGCAAACACAAAGAAGAAAAAGATGTAGAGGAGATACACACAATCCGTCACATGTACAGATTTTTTCAGTCCTATGATCTAGGTACGTACAGGGGCTGCGCGTTAGAGGTGCCCAGGCCCGTCTGCAAAGGAGGTGGGGGCGGAGGGCAGGGGAGACCCATGGACTAAGAATTCCATTGACTGGGGTTGGGTTAAATGTGGGCACAGAGCACTTGAGAGAAAAAGAATAACATGAGCACAGGTACCTACTCCTCTACCTCCTGATTAAGTTATTATTTGCACATCTTAATATTGTTAGAAAATAAAATGTGAGTCAGGAAATGCCAGGGGCAAGGCTGGAGAGTTAAGCAGTAGCCATATTATGGAAAAACTTACCTGCCTTCTTAAGAAACTCTTGCCTTAGCCAGTGGTAAATGGGGAACCACTGAAGAGTTTTAAAAGAGAAATGATGCACTTAGATGTGCGCGTTCAATCATCAGTCACTCTGATAGCTCTGTAAAGAATAGTTCTGAGGAGGACAAAATAAGAAAATCTAATAGTCAATAACACAGTCGTTTTATGTAGAGAAGATGATGAAGATCTTAACCAATAACAATAGAGCCAATATTTATTGAGCGCTTGTTATGCTCCAGACCTCATTCAAATTCAGAGTAAGACATATTTAATTTTCACAGTAACTCTATTAGGAAACACTATTAAAATTTATATTTTACAGAAGAGAAAATTAAGTACGGGGAGGTCAAGAGCTTGTCTGAGGCTGTACAATCAAAGGAGTTGCAGGATGAAGGAGAGGAGAAAGACTCAAGAAAGACTTCGAAGGCCAGCTGAGATGATTTGCCGAACGGTGGGAAAGGCAGGGAGCAGTCAAGGGGGATTCCCCAGTGTCCGGGGGATGAGTTCACTAACAAACAGGGTAATTCATTTACAGAAAAAAACATTAAATATAGGAGGAAAAAAACACTAAATTCAGTGTGGAACCTGAGTGTGAAGTGTACATGGGACTGGAAGGCAATACTTACATCCGGGCAAGATAAGACAAAGCCGAGAGGCGTGGCCTGGGGTAGAGGAGGCTGGGGGTCCTGCGCACAGACCTGGCAGCCTGATTCTCAGAGAAGGGCGTCTAGAGGCTGAAAACCTCTGCCCAAGGAGCTGTAATGGAAGAATGATTCTGGTTCCCAGCTTTTTACATCGTTGGCGGTGCCTCAGAATATAAAGGCACAGAGCAAGCCTGCTGCATGCTCAGCGTCCTGGGCCACCTCCCCAGCCGAGCCACAAAGCAGCGAACCCCCAACCTAGTCCTCGCCGCGGCCTTTGTGGTTCCTTTCCCGTGGGATAGCAACTGGAGGAGCGGCTGTGTCACGTGGTCAGAGGAGCCAGGGGCACGAGGCCTGGGCTCATGCCGAATGATAACCTCCCCTTTTTATTTTTCAGAAACTATTGAATGAGCTTAAAAGAAATAGAAATAAAAAACAACCTCCAATGGAATCACCTAGCACAGGGGTGGAGGCCCGCGTGACCCCCAGCTGCAGAAACGCTTTTTCTGGTGCCCCTCGGGCTGTGCCATCACAGAGCAAGACAAGGCATGTTTAGAAAGCAAAGCCGGCTGACAACACAGACTCTGATGAAAGTCTGTGGGTATAAATCCTGCTGTGTCAACGGCCTCGTCTGACAAACCTGACACGCTTTTGGTTCAGTGGCAACGTATGATTGCTGTTTTTGGCCCTAACAAACCCAGGGGAGTTAAAGTCAGCTTAGCTGGTAGAAGCTGGGAGCAGCCATTGAGGTTTGAAATAAGATCTGAATCGAGTCCTCATGATTGGCCACGGGGCTTCCAGTGAAATCCTTGAGAGTGGGCTTATTGGCTGAAAGGAGAAGTGGACCCAGGAGTGTGCCGGGATGAGGGACAAGCTTCCAAAGCCTGGCAGAGGCAGGGAAGCCTAAAAGGAAGGAGCAGCCACACAGAAAGGAAGGGCAAAGCAGATGAGACGTCAGAGAGGAAGGAAGCAGGGACACAGCGGGCCTGGACAGCGGGCTGGGCTGTGGGGAGGTAACTGACCTTATCAGGCCCAGGAGCTAGAACGGAGGGCGATGAGGAAAAGCACACAGAGAGAAGAGGTGGAGAGAGACCGTAGGCTGTTAAATTGGGATAACAAGAGCGGGAAAGAAATTCTAAAGGTGCTGGGGAGAGCAGTGTGAGGAAGGGTGACTTCATTCAATGGGGGCGAATTCATTTCTAGAGCTGCTTCAACCAATTTCCGCAAACCGAGTGGCTTAAAACAACAGAAATTTATGCTCTGGCAGATCTGGAAGCCAGAGGTCCAAAAACAAGGTGTCGGCAGGGCAATAGTCCCTCCACAGACCCTGAGGGGAGTTCTGATTCTACCTCTTCCACTTCCGGGGGCTGTTGGCATCCCTTGACGTATGGCTGCTTCCCTCCGGTGTCGTGAAGGCTGATTTTATGTGTCAACATCACTGAGTCACCGGATGCTCAGATATTTGCCCAAACATTATTTCTAGGTGTATCCGTGAAGGTGTTTCCAGGTGGGATTAGCCTTTGGATCGGGAAACTGAGCGAAGCAGCTCCTCCTCCCCAACGTGGGTGGGCCTCATCCACTCCATCGAGGGCTTGAGTGGAACAGAAAGGCGGAGGAGGGGAGAACCGCTCTCTGCCTGACTGCTTCAGTGGGGACATCGATCTTCTCCTACCCCTCGACTGGGACTTCCTCCGTCGGCTCTCCGCATCCCCAGGCCTTTTGACTTAAGTGGACTATGCTGTCAGCTTCCCCGGCCGTCCAGCTGGCAGGCCTCAGAGCACGTAGGACCTCTCCCTCCGCGATCATGTTAGCCGGTGCTTCGTAATAACTCTCTCTGCCTCTCGGTATCTCTGTCTCTCTACACCGTATCATATATCTATACATACATGATCATATGCACATATATAATAATATTCATATGTATGTTACATGTATATAATTCTGAGGACAACTGTCTGTCTCTGTTTTTGCCTTCTCCTCTGTGCCTTTCACACCATCCCCATTTCTGTCCTATAAAGTCACTTACGATTGAATTAGGTCCTACCTTGATGACCCAGGATAAACTTCTCCCTTCAAGATATTTAAGGCAATCCTCACTTTGGCCACCTAAGGCAACATTCACTCTTTGCCACCTAAGGTGATGTGCACAGGCTCCAGGGTTTAGGGGTGAATGCACATTTGGAATGCTGTTTTTTCATTCTGCTACAGGGAAGCAGTGTACGTCCAGGCAGAGGGGAAGAAGGTAAGGAGAGGAACAGTTAAAGAAATGAGAAGAGATAAAATATTGGAGAAAAACTCGAAGCAGGAAGCGTCAGGAATGGAACTGACCGAAAACAAAAACATTAGTGAGGTCACGTTCAGTTCTTAGGGCATGAATCTTTGTTGTTGCTGCGTGAAATGTGCCATTTCTCCCCACCGGTCGACCTGGGTAGGAGCAGCAGGTGTAGGTCATGAACTCAGGACTCAGCTTCGCTGGACAGTGTGCTGTCAGCATCACACACTGTGAGTGCCCCTTGCAGGGCAAGAGGACAACACAGTCAGGTGGCTTGAGCCAGCCCACTCCCGACAGTGGGCCAGCATGGACCAGTTTTATCAGCTTTGCCAGTTGTCATCTTGGTCACTTCGGAGGACACAGATAAGAGGCAACGAAAGCAGGACGTGCAGATTTCCGGTGGCCATCCTGGGGTGGGGTTATTACAGGAGGAGAAGAGCTGAGCCAGGAATGTGGACTCGGGGCCACAGGAGGCAGACAGGGGCAGGAGTGGAGAGCGGGTTCTGCCCTGCGGAGGTGCCCAGGCAGGGGAGTTTGGCCTTGGCTGGAGAAGAAGAGACTGCTGGTAGCTGCCTCGCCTGTTCATCCAGTCTGCAACCAGTGTATCCGCAGGCAGCTGCTGAGTTTCCCCCGTCACCGTGCGCTCCACCCTCCAGGGGTGTGTTCTTGGACAGCTCACTTCACCACACTAAGCCTCAATTTTGTCACCAATAAAATGGGAATAAAAAGAACCTACCTACTTCAAAGGGTTGTTAGGAGGATTCATAGAGTAACATATACAGGGGCTAGGGCACAGCAGTTGATCGCTTAGCCATTATTAGTTGTGTCTGTGGCTGGGACCTCAGTGTGATCCATACGCTCTAATCCATGAGTCTCCCCTCTCCGAAGTCCACATTTTTCAACACTCTGCAAAACCCTGTTCTCTCGACTGCTAGAGAGCAGACTTGCTTCTCAGCCCTCCCAGGGCCACGCTGCTCCCCACCACTGGACACAGAGGCCACGCAGCCTCCCTGTGGTCCTGCAGGTCCCCCTCTCCAGCCTGCAGTGCCTTTGAGCCTTTGTTTCTCTTTCTGATGGCAGCCCTTTCTCACCTGCTTCTCTGCAGCCCGGGTACCCAGACAGCAATTTGTTCCAGATGCTGGGCAATTTGTGGAGCCCTGCTCAGCATGAGAAATATTTCCCTGGTGCTGATCGACCTCTTGGAGGAGCTGCTGTTTGCAAGCCTGCCAGCCAATTGCTAACGCTTAGCTGGAAACATGTGGGCCTTTAATTGTCATTGTCCGAGCCTGGGAAGAGCAGCAGCGAGCAGAGATAGAATTCTTGCTGGCTCAGTCCCTGGAAGTCATGCCATCCCTCACCCACCAAGCTCTGCAGAGAAGCCTCCACAGAGGCATTATGTGTTTGACTTTCTAGGTGTGTCTCCAGGAGGCTGGGGAGAGGGCCCCTGACAAATCAAGTATGATTCCCAGAGCAAGCACACCCAGTGGGATGTAAAACATGTTCCAAGAAGGATGCTCACTGAACCGGCCCCTCCTGACTCTAGCAGAGCTGCAACCTCCCTTGGCGCTCAGCACAAGGGGCAGAGACAGCTGCTGAAATGTTGTACCTTATCACTCACCATGGTCCGAAGGCCAGCAGGACCCAGGAGCTTTAGAATTGCAGACTCTCAGGCCTTGCCCCAAATCAACTGTATTTGAATTCCTACACAAAAACAGTTTCAGAAGCATTGATGTACAGGGCACACATAAAGAAACTATCCCCTCTTCCATCCCCAAATATCCCCTTCTATTAAGCTTTGCTAGAGATGCTTGCAATATATACATTAATCACTTCTCAATAAAGATAGGTTTTTAAAAAGACGTTGCAATATAGAGTCATTATTAAATAGGGTCCCACTTTTGCAGGCCTCAGACTTCTTCTGTAACCTTATGACTGATAAGGTGAGACTTTCCCTTCAGCCTTTATTTCTCACCCACAGGGCTTTTTAAATAGGCTGCAGCAGCAGCAGCAGCAGCACTCGCAATGTTTATTACAAGCCGCGTGTTTGTTTCCTTAATCACCAGTAATGTGAACCAGCCCAGAGGCACGCTGAAGTGGCTCGTGGTAGGGGAATATCATTAACATGTCAAAATGCCTGCCTGCCATTTGTACTGCACAGCGGTCTTCAGGCGTGGCTGCTACAGTCCCAAAGATTACAGTGTAGTCTGCAGTTTCTTTATGAAAGAGATTAAAAATAATCTTAGATTCCCAAACAATTCCCTATGGGATGCATGGGTTTCTTCCTGTGACCTGGTGCCAAGCTCAGTGTCTGGCAAAGAGTCAGCCCTCAGTGTACGAGCTGTACACCAGGCAGTGGGTTAGCCTCTCTCTCTCTCTCTCTCTCTCTCTCTCTTTCTCTCTCCCTCCCTCCCTCCCTCGCCTGACAGGCATGTATTCTGCATAGTGATCCCATCCTTTCCCAAGATGGCACATCTGGCAAATTACTGAGCAGGTCATTGGGCTCCAAAGCTCACATCTTTACCACATCACGTCGCCTCCAAGGAAAGGGCTGGACAGACAGATGATGCCCGACGTATGCTGAGGAAGCAGCGCGGGGCTCCTTAGCAAGGCCTACTTTAAAGGGCCATGCTCCAAAATGCCTTGAGGGTAAGGGCTTATTTTTATGGGTCTTGAAAACCCCCTGAACCAGTAATGAGCGGGAGAGCAGTAGCCACCGTCCTCCAGTCCCCTAAGCCAGGCTAAAGGCGCGGGTCGCGCCTATTCAAAGGCTGTCACCCCTCACACCCTTTCATGTCCCCGACGTGGGGTATGTGAGAACACATGCAGAGTAGGATTCAGCTCAGGTTCCCAAGCAAATGCCCAGTCCCTTTGGGGGGGAATCAAGCTATGGAAATTAACAATAAAAGGAATCATCAAAAACCAGTGTCAGGAAGTGTCGAGGTAAAAACAAGGATTTATACAGTGTCCCCCATGACTGGCTTCTCTCCCCACAATTTGAGAAGTCCAGGATGTCCCTTGCTACATGATTAAAATGTCTTCTTTGGGTGGTTCCTTCCTCCTTCCATCATCTTTGGTCTGAGCCAACACCAGAGACAGTTAGGGACTGTATAATCGTTGCTGCCGGGGCTGCATGAGCTGCTACATTCATTCTCCTAAGAAAGGGCTGATTACCATATTAAGCATCTTTCACTTGACAAAAATCAGTAAGAATGTTTCCCTCCATTTTCCCCAGAATGCAGACAAGAGAGTCAAGAGGAAGAGGCGGGGAGCCACCGGTGAGGTTTAAATCATCAGAAACTTCTCTTCATCTTTCATAATGTTTATTTCCTTTGATGTTGAAATCTCCTTTCTCTCCTTGTGTTTTATTTATTTGTTTTTTTATTTCTCCTTCTCCCCCCACCTTTTTTTAACTGCCACTCGGAGCGTTGCCTCTCCACAGAGCCCTGCACCTGCCAACATCAACAGGAAAGGTCGTCCAGCTCTGGCAGTTCGAATCCTCACATGGCCGGGGCCTCTGAGGCTACTGACCTTCACGTCTACTCAGGTCTAGCCAATTGGACCAGAGGATCTCACTCGTGATTGGCAGCTGGCTCGAGAACATCAGATTTATTCACCATTTTCAATAAACAACCTAGGAAAGAAAAGTAAACCCCAGAAGCCAATTTTGCAACTGCAGTGCTTTCTGGCTTAAGGGCAAGCAAAGTAGAGACCCAGATCAATTATCTGAATAATTTGAGCTTCAAACGCATTTCTCCTAGAAACACTGAAACAATTGAAGCCAGGGGGCTTTGGGGTGACCTACATCAATAATTTCCTTCATCTGCCTTTTCACTTTGTCTGCCTGACCCAGGCTGGTGTCAGCAAGACCACAGACTGTAGGAAGAACGGAAGCATTTTATTAAGTGCCCCTTACATTCCCGACTGCGCTCAAGGCTTTGCGCACCGCACATCACCTAGGTGTCCACTCACTAAGATCCAGGCCACCATGTGGCTCAACCCTGGAGCAGCGTTTCATTCAAGGGACCACAGTCTGAAAGTGACTACTGAGCTTCAAAGAAATTGCTATTTTAACTCTCTTAAACTATTTAAAGAGAATCCAGTTCATAAAACAGAGCAATATTTCCTTAAAACAAACAATCACAACACAGTGACTCTCAGCTCCACCTCTGTCCCACCCCAGAGCCCCTGTGGAGCCCTCTCTGAACACTCCCACACACCCCTCAGGTGTCCCAAGCTCCTGCCATCAGACCCTGGTCTTTTATTCCTTTCTCTGCTCCCTCCCACTTCTCTAGTCCCAGCTCTCTTGATTCATCTGTTCGATTCTCCATCACAAAAATCCACAGAACCAGCTGTCAAAGACAAAACTCCCATTGGGGGAAGGAGGAGGGAATGCGGTGCGGGTTGCAGGCAAAGACTAAGTGTTCTTCGGTAGGGTTGGGCTCTGGGGTGGGGGAAGGGGAGGACTCTCACAGGCTGATGAAACAAACATTTATCTCGAAAGCCACGTGACAACCTCGAGAAGAAATCAGCTCTACTCCGTGGTGGGATGGGACATGAAGCCCAGGTGAGTTGTCTAAGGTCACAAACCTAACAAACAACAAAATTAGAACCAGGGTGTGTGTGACAATAAAACCCACCATTTTCCCACCAAACCACAGGTGTGCCATGGAAGAGAGAAAATGAACCTGGGATAATAACAAGGAGAACAAGATTCATATCATCCATTTCTCATCGTCCTTTAGTGAAGCAGAAGTGGGGGTGACAGAGGGAACGAAGAATGTAGAAGTGACTCCTTGTTGGCCTGTGATCTGATATTACCCATTGAACTCTTACGTGACACTAGTTTGGTCCGTTCTTCTTCACTGTAGGTGGGTCTGCTTTGGCTTTTCTTAATATGTGCAAAAAGCATTCATTTCACAAATATTAAATTCCTGCCATTTTAGAAATCGTGTGAAAAGGGGAGCAGGCAAATAAATAGAAACAGATGACCCTTGCCATGAGAGAGTTGGAGCTAAGCTGAGGATATAGTTATTTAAGCAATGAGGACTGTATTAGGTGTTCAGGAGAAAAGAGCAGGAAACATCCAAGTGGACCTCAGCTGATCGGGGAAGACTTCGCCAAAGGCATAGCATTTGACATTACTCTGGGAGGATCGTGTACCACTACTTTCTTCAATGGTTTCTGTTTGCTTTCAAGGATATCTTGAACTATCTTTAATTTTTATATTTAACCATTGTCTTCCACCCAATCCCTAAAAAAACTGTTACCTTGCCCAGGCCCCAAAGTCATACCCTCCCAGGACAAGTCACATTGTAAAATCATATTTCCTTGGCTTCTACCACAGAGCTCAATTCTATTGTCACTGGTATGGTTCCATAAATATATTTGAGCACCTATTGATTATAATCATGGGTTAAAAAGACATAGCCTCTGGCCTCAAGCTTAAAGCCTACCAGAGGAAATACATTTTAATCATATATTTGTTAAGTATATACAACATTTTGTGCACATGAGTGAAAAATTTCTACTGTGCCCTGAGAAGCTAGAAGAGAGGAATCTGACCTGGGGCAGGGATGGGCAGGAAAGGTAATCAGAGGAGATTTCGCAAAGAATTGATGCTTGAGCCAAAATCTAAAGGCAGAAACAGGGAGAGAAGTTTATATCCCACATGAGGGAACCAGAGGTTGGGGTGAGAGGGGCCGACAAAACCAGTGGCTGGAGCACAGCACTGTGCCTGGAGAGGGGACACAGGACGGCAGAGGCGAAAGGAAGGCAGAGACAGGCAGGGCGAAGCCCTGGCTGTGGGAATGGGAAACATTTCAGTCCTTAGCGAGTGAGCAAAGGGAAGCCACTGACGCCATGATACGGCAAGATCAGATCTGCACTTTAAAAAGGCCTCTTGTGCAGAGGCAGAGTTAACGGCGAGCATGCCAGGCACGCACCCTGGGCCCCAACTTCTGAAGGCAGGTATTTTTATTTTCCTGGTCTCTCTCTCTCCTTTTTTAAGGGGCCCAATACTTTTTTCCACACCCAGGACCTCAGCCAACCTTAATCCTCCTCTGCCCTTGAGCTTCTACTGAAAGAACAAAATGCAGAGTAGAAAGAGTGAACGTATGAGACCAGTTAGGAGGGAAACTTAGGAAAAAGAATACAAAGCTGGGGTGGGGGGCGGGGGTGGAGGGGGCTTTTGTTCCAAAGCCGTCCCATTACTAGTCACGGAGGCCTGAGTGTTAGAATTGTTTGGTTTTTCCCATCTATAAAACTGGGAAAGAGGCTTTCTTACCTCCTCCCAGCGTGCTTTTGCAGATTAAATGAAATCATGAAAATGAAAATACAAAATATACTATAATAGGATCTTAATAGCAAAGAAGCAATTGAAATGAGCATATTGGGTTCCCGCTGCCCTCAGGATGAGCACCCAGTTCGGTAAGCCCACCCCAAAGAAACACCTGAAGAAAATAATGGTGATTTTTTTAAGTTAGCATGGATTCTGGGAGGTATCTAAGAGAGGAATTTGGAGAAAATGTTGAGCAGGAGGAAAAGAAAGCGAGAGAGAGGAAGATAAGGGGAGAGAGGGAGCAGGAGGAAAATGGAAAGGGAAGGAGGGAGGGAGAAAAAGGGTGTGAGAACAGTTTTCATTTTGTTGTTTAAAACAGACAATGGGGGGAAAAGGAAAAGGCTAATGTGTGAATATAAAGAAAAGAGACAAAGGGTTCATTCTCATCCTCTGGATGTCAGCTCTACCTCCAGTTCCTTCATCTCCTGGATCTATTTAGGAATCAGAAGGTCTCCTTTTTGAATAAACCATGATGTTATTTACTTTCTTGAAAAAGAGCTCCCTCCATTTTCTGCATTTCCCTCATGTGAACCTCCGCATAATTACTCAATTGATACCATTCTCCTGACAAAAAAACAAGCCAAGAAAATAAAGGCTCATTGTGAATTTGCAGAATGCTGATTCCAGAAAGAACAGAGATGATTTCTTATTTTGCTCCCATTCTGCAACTTTATAGCAGCTTCTTGGCTTTTTAAAATGATGAATAAGTAAATCCTATTATTCACCTTAATTAAAAAGTTCTACCAAGCCATGGCCAGCATAGCTCAGTTGGTTGGGCATCATTCTGCAGACTGAAAGGTCACAGGTTCAATTTCTAGTCAGGCCACATGCCTGGGTTGTTGGTTTGGTCCCCCACTGGGGCAAGTGCAGGAGGCAACCAATCATTTGTTCCTCACATCGATGTTTCTCTCCCTCTCTTTTCCCTTCCCTTCCCCTCTTTCTGGAATCAATAAAAGAAAAAAAATTTAAATCCTACCAAAAGCCTTTGAAGTTTTATGACAAATGAGACACCTTGAATTAACGAAGTCCTTAGAATGTGGAGGAAAAATTCCCCACCCACATCCAAAGATGTGTCCTCAGATCACTGCAAGTCTCCTCAAAGTTACTTTTTGATATCTACTCACCAGCTCTCCCCTACCTTTTTTTCTGTTGGCCTACTCTTATGGATGGCTTTCTTCCTAGAACCTTCATTCCGTACAGCGTGGTGCTGCAGAGAGCTGGGAGAGGCGTGCTTCAGGCTTCCTTGGCCAAGCCCCACTGTGCCACCTGCACAGAAATCCAGGGCGGTGGGGCGAGAACCACCTGCTTCTTGGATTCCATTCCCTCTCACCTGCTATACCCACTTCACCCAAGCTGTGGCAACCTGTCTCGAAGAGTGACCCAGTCACCTTGAAGCAGTCGTATATCAGTGTGTGAGTTCTGCACCGACGAGATTGAAATTATCATGCTAGCCTGGCAGATAATTATCTTAATAAGAAATTTCCTTTGAAAACACAGATTCTACAAACTACCTCTTGATCTCCAAACGTGAACCAAGAAAACAGCTCCATCTCAAAATACGATCTTAGAATGAAATTAATATTGATTGTGAGGGATAAAAAGTGCTGCATGGAAGATAGTAAAAATTATCTAAGATTAGGGGGTGGGAAAATAAGATGAGGATAAAAATGAAGTATTAGCAAAGCACTATAAAATGATAATAAAGTTCGGTGTTCTTAAATCACTAAGTTAATTAATAGAAGATTCTGGAGGAATATATTAACTTACCACCGAACTGCGTGATCTGTTTCTTAAAATATTCAACAAATTAGAAAATGCACAAGGACTTTGGAGAGAGGAATTAGGGGCCAGGAGACCGGATGCTAAAAAATAGAATTGAAGCCCATTACTCTGAACGCATACTTTGTATGAACACACCATGTACACATGAGGTGTGCTACAGAAACAAGGACACGCCACTGCCCCAGCCTGCCGCAGACTAACCAGGGGACTCTACACAAGCACTTGGTTGACTACGTTAGGAGCAGGTTTCAGTGCGAACCAGGGAGACAGAGAGAGACAGACCAACAAACAGAAATGAAGACAGACAGAGGGAGCCAGGTGAGGTCTACCCAGGGGAATCCGGAAATTGCCAACCACCCCACACAGCAACCTACACAATGGTGGTACGCGTGAGCAGTTTCCGTGTGTATTTTGGATTTTCTGTGTTGATGGACTACACAGCTGAGACCTACTCACTAGTGGAGGTAGGGCCAAGACAGAGAAAGGACAGGATTGCTGTTGAGAGTCTCCCAGACAGAGCAGGTGCCTCAGGGGGAACTCCAGACTAATGAAAATAGGGTTAAGAGAGGAAAAGACTCCTTTTACCACCCTCTTTGGTCTGAGATCCCCAGGGCCTGGGGTTTTAGTGGTAGAGGTTCACGTGTGCACCCCTGAACTGGGTGCTGAACTGATGTCTGGAAAAAGGGACTAGTCTAGGAGCAAAAGGGGAGAAATGACCCCCTTCATGCCATGCACTATTCATGGCGAGGAGTCCGCACCAGCAAGGGCAAGCACAGGCTGCACGATTCCTTAGATGTGCGTTACTTTCTCTTTACTGCAAAGAGGCGCTATATCAGAGCATTTAAGGGCAAGAGCCGTGTAGGCAAACTGCTCTCACATCCTGACTCCACCGCTACTTAGCTGAGTAACCTTGGAAAAGTTACTGACTTTCTGTCTACCTTCCGTCGTTATCTTGAAAATGGGAACGATCACAGGACTTACCTCACGGGGTTACTGTGAAGATCAAGTAAGTTTTTGCATGTAATGCACTCCACATAATCCCCTGCATGGAGTAAACACTCAATAATTATTTGCTATGAAATATTTGTCACTTACTGAACTCCTTAATTTTAGAAAAGCCTAAGTATTTACAGGTCGCCGAATATTTCTAAAATTTTGAAATAATGAATGGAAACATTGGGCCTTGCTGCTGGGGCTTATTGAAGGGGCATACGGGGAAGGGCCTCAGAGTTCGTTAGAAAGAAACTTACACTAAGGTATTTCCAGAAGAAGAATGAGAGTCCTGCGTCCAGGGCCCCTTCGCTGCCATGAGGGTCTCCTTTCAAAGGCAGTCTCAAAGGACCTGGGTCTTATTTTTATTATGGAATTTCATGCTAATGCTCCGCAAAAAAAATTGAAAGCTCTGTCATCCTCTTGCATAAAATCCCACACTGACTTCTGATTGGAATAAATTACAAGCATCTAACCTTTCCAGCTAATTTCCAGTGAGAGGTCTAGGTATATTAGCAAGAGCCTTGCATTTTGGGTCATTTCATTGACCCAAGTTTACCTCCCTCAAGTCAGGTAAGGATAGATGCCACAATAAGAGGGCACAGACACACACGCACCACAACCACCGCCACCAGTGTTATGCACTGAAAATGTGAAAAAGAGATATAGAGGGGAGAGCCTGTGAGAGAGAAGGGGTGGAGAATACACAAGCCTTGATGCTGACCTATGGAGAGCCATGCCTAGGCTAGACGTGGTCAGGTGCACCATGCAAGGGGCCCTCAGACAGAGACCCTCTCGCTTTGTAAAAACCTGTAGTACACTACATATGGACAGGAGAACTGAGAAGGAGAAGGGAACATCTAATCAACAATTTAACAACGGGAGCTTCCTTTTCAGAGAAATAGCATTATTAGAAAGGGACAGGCTCTGGAGGTCAGCCTGATTCACTGAGCTAACTCAGGGCTGCCTGGCTGGCATCTTGCTGAGCTGTCAAAACGCAGGGGGCAGGGTCAGGGAGGCGGCGATGACTCTCCAAGGCCCAGAACACCGAACCCCCACAGCCCCTGTGTGCTCCATCTCATGTACACTCACGGCTTCCCCTTAGCCGACACCTCCACTTTCATTATCTTAATTGCTGCCTATTAGTTAACGTCTCCTAAATCCAAATTTCCAGCCTTGACTTCTTACCAGAGTTCAGGTAGATATTTCTTCTGGCTTGTCTCACATGCGTTATACTCAGCACATCTAAAAATGGGTGACCTCCGTTCCCCTCAACCTCCTCTGCCTAATTCTCTTGTCATAATTGATTGCACCACCGTTTACTTTGGTGGACCCACCATCCAAACCAGAAACCTGACAGTCACCTTTGTCTCCTCCCTCTAAGTAACTTTTCATATGAATTCATTACTGTGATGGTTAATTTCATGTGCCATCTTCACTGGGCTAGGGGATGCCCAGAGTGCTGGCAAACATTCTTTCTGAGTGTGTCTGGGAAAGATGTAGCATTTGAAGTAGGAGACTGAGTAAAGTGAGTTGCCCTCACCAATGTGCACTGGTACTACCCAACCCACTGAGGGCCCAAACAGAACAGAAGAAGCAAAGGAAGAGTTCATTTGCTGGAGCGGGGACATCCATATTCTTTGCCCTCGGGCATTGGACGTAGGTGCTTGTTGTTCTCAGGCTTTCAGACTCAGACAGAATTCCATCACTGGCCTTCCTGGTTTCCAGTCTGTAGATGGCAGGTCATGAGCGTTTCCGGCCTCCATAATCAATTACCTAATTACCAAAACAAATCTCATATATATATCTTATTGGTTCTGTTTCTCTACAGAACCCGGACTAACACAATCACAGACTCAGACCGATTGTACTTTCTATTCTTCATGCTTTCTAGCCATGGTTTTAGCTCAAACATTCATCATCTCTTGTCTGTCTCATCCCACTGTCATGTAACAAGTCTCCCAGCCTCGGACCGTCCACATCATCAGGACCTGCCCAACACCAAGTATGGACGTGTCACTTTCTTTTCCAGTTTAAAATCTATTAGAGGCCTTCATTGCCTAAATCCTTTGAAATTACCTGCAAGAATTTTCATGAACCTGTTCTCATGATCCCTCTTCCTCTACCGTGTCATACTTTCCACATGCTGAAAACAGTGTGATATTTCTTGCTCTTGGGCTATTGAACATAGTATTCTCTTTCTTAGGAATATTTTTAGAATTAACTTATTATTATCACCAATCCCTTGTCTCATTAACTCCAACTCATCCTTTAGGTTTCAGTGACAGAAATTTGGCCATTATTTACCAAGAAGATACAAAAGTATCCAGATATCTGTGAAGGGTCTGTTTGTGCCAAATGAGGAACTAAGAAACCCTGAAAATCTTCTCCAGTCACTACCCAATCTAGCTGACCCCGTTTCCTGGTTGGTGTGTTTCATCACTGATAAATATGATTGATAAAAAAATATCAAGGCTAAAAATAATGGGTTTTTTAAAGATTTTTAAAAATTTATTTTTAGAGAGAGAGGAAGGGAGGGAGGAAGAGAGGGAGAGAAACATCGATGTGAGAGAGAAACATCGATCAGTTACCTCCCATATGCACCCTGACCAGGGATTGAACCTGCAACCTAAGTATGTGCTATGACTGGAAATGAAACCTGCAACCTTTTGGTGTATGGTACAACACTCCAACCAACTAAGCAGCACAGCCAGGGCAAGGGATTCTATTTATTTATCCAAGAAACATTTCGCCTTCATAAGCTAATGCACCCAATCATCTTTGCCAGAGGCAAAATGATTTGTTTCCCAGTTTTGACAGAACTTTGTCTTCACTTTGCAACTTCAGTCACCATCCCTACTCTTCTTATCTTAGGCTAACAGACAAAAAAGACTAATGGCCTTGAAGAACCTTCCAGTGTTATTCCACCCACCACCAGAAGGATGTCTTGTAAGGTCATCTGGACCTTCACAAAACAGAAGAACTAAGTTTTGTATGTAAGTTACCTCCTCCCTGGACGTGGGCCAACCATTGACATACTTTCTACAAATGTAAAGTCTCACAGGATTCAGAGGGCCAAAGAATTATACTGGATTCAAGTATAAAAAGCATCAGTTCCCAGACAAATAGAGGACCGATTTGATTCTCTACTGGTCTCTTCTAATCTAAACTTCCAAAGATAAAGGTAACTTCATTCTCATCTCCAAGTGCCACTGCATCCTCAAAATCCTTTTTTCATTAATTTTTACCATCTATCTCCAAATTTAAGTATTTAAAATTCTCCTTATGTCCACGAATTGTGGGAACAATTAGCATTTCACTGCCAGCGCCCTGCTCTGCCTGGGAGATGGCCTGCCTATTGCAGGATATTTTAAAGGGTCCAGCCTCAAGAAAGATAAATCAGACAACAAACCCACAGGTTCCTAGGGTTTGGTTTCTCTGCCATCCACTCTCAATGTTCTACTTTCAGGCTCATCCATTGCCCTGATTAATTGCCTTTTAATGACCACCCCCCCCACACACACACACATACACACACTGTTCATAGTATAAAGCTCAAGTCTACGCCTTCAACACATGAATGACGAGCCCTTTCCAATTTGGTTCCTGTCTATCCACCTGGCCTCAACACCCCAGATAAAAGTCAAAGGGTGCTAAGGCTGGAGCGTACCTCAAAATCATGCCAGCACAACCAGCTATTTGAGGAACATATTAGGCGGAAGCAGAACTTTCCATAGAATTCAGCTAATAATGATGACTCAGGACTTAAAATCTGTCCTTTGAAAAAAGTACATCAGCAAATCAGCTCCTTTAGTAAGGAATACTGACACTAGCACGGATATTTTGAGTTAAGACCGATATGGGAAATACTCAAAAGGGATTGGACTCATCAGATCCAAATGGGTTAACCACAGTAGGGATTATCACCGATTCCTTGCTGAAAAGAAGCTGGAAACCTGTACTTCCTTTGCTCTGTCATGCAGTATAAAATGAACTGGAGATAGTTGTCATTACAAGTTGTGAGTTCTGTCACACTTACATCCTTTTGTCACCATCACAAAGCTCCACGTTGAAGTATCTCTCTGGCCATTGTCCTATGTAACTGTCAGGTCCCCGAGGTCAGATCCTTCCTGGCGATTGGAGTCAAGATTCCAGCACACAGCAACAACGGGACCTGATGGCCCTTCACTTCGGCACAGGATGTCCTCTTAATGAGACAGTCCTTTCTAGGTCGATCCCACATTGAAATGGCATTTGGTGTCAGCTTCTTTCAGGCAAACTCCTCTCTCTCCAGGTAAGTTTCGTGACTTCTGTGGGGACCCCAGGCTGCCTGATACCCCATCTCCTGCCTCTGGTGCTCCTCTCCTGACCTGAGACTAATCGCCATCCTCTCTGCGTTCCATTCTCCATACTCGCATGGACTCCACAGTGACGTGGCGAGGGCTTCACTGTCAAGAAAGGGAGTTACTGCTACGTTCCGGTTCCCAGTCACCTGGCCAGATGCATTTATGCTTACTGGGTCCCTCTCTGGCCGCCTCACCAAACCAAATCCAGCCTGGCCTTCATTTTAACTTTATCCTGCTTAGAGTGCCACACCCACTTTTAAGAGGCAGGCCACCCTCTGCCCCACCGGAGCAGTTTCCCTGGCTTGTGCTCTTCCCTGTGGCCTTCTGGGACAAGCTGAGTAGGCATGAGTTTTGCATAACACGGTTATGGGAACTAAGGCTACAAAAGCAGATTGGGGTCGGCCAAAGGAGGGCTGGGGGTGAGGGAGAAAGGAAAAGGCATCCTTCCTGGGCGCTGCAACCTCTCCTGCACAGCACAGCACACCCCAGTACAACTCCAGATTTCATTTACTGGAGAGCGGGCAACTCCGTTAAACTACAAAGCATCACTTGAGAGAGGATTATTTGCTTACCAGGGTGACTGGAGGTTTTTCAGTTCTGAGACTTCATGATCACATTGTCTCACAGGCAGCTTGACAACGTCTTATGTCTCTGACACTGGAGGGATTTATTCACTTGAAGCCCAGCACTGAATCCTTGGCGGGCACCATATGTAAAATCTGGCTTTAGAAATAAACACTACGTTGCCCGTCTGTTCTCCTTTCTTCTAAGAATCTGCAAGCCCCCACCATCTCTTAATGTAATAAGTCTGGTTTCTACCTTAATAGAAGGTAGAGGTTATCCTTGCTGAGTTTTAGAGGTTTCCTCCTCTCTAAGGTTGGAATGATAATATCCATACCTCTTTCCCTCCAGAAATGTGAAGGAGTTTGAGTGGCTAATGGGGTAGAATTATTCCACTTGAGAAAGAAGTGAGAATCCTTTGTACTAAACACCACCTCTGAGCCTTATTGCCTCATCCTTTCCCCTAAAACCTCTTTTTACTCCCTGATCCAGCACAAATCCATGTAGCCAATGATAAAAGCATTGGGTTAGAAGAAACCTAAGCTTGGTGATTCCTCCTGGCTCTGGTGGCGGGGAGCTCACTGCCTGCCAAGGCAGCCGGCTCCATGAGAGCCCTTCCTCACACACAGTTAAAATCTCTCTGCCTGCAACGGTTGCCCTTGGGTCCCAGCCATGCGCCTCCGGAGTATCTCTGAGCCAGTGTTATTTCTTCTCCACATGACAGCACCTCAAATATTCGAAGGCAGCTATCATAGCTACTTTTCATTATTTTCTTCTCCCACAGGAGATTGGGGCAGACCTTGGCCAGCAGGAAAAATTGTTCACAGTGACTTGTAATATTTCCATTTCTTAAGGAAGAAATAAACATGGAGCAATTTGTCACCCACTTACTGTCCTATTTTTTTTTTCCAGGTAGAATAAATGCTATTTTCAGCTCGGAAACTACCCTGGTTAACTCTTTGTTCTTAGGTAGTCACTGAATTTGGTTGTGCTCTGAAGCTTTTGCTGCCCCTACTCTTAGAAAATGTTGGTTGCTCTCTCACCTATACTCCCAAGATACTCCATTTAAATTATCGCATTGTTTTGTTTCATCTCATTTATATCACACCTGTCTCCCAAGACTTTAAAACTCTCAAGCAAAGCCCGTATTTTAATCATGGTGGTATCCCCAATGCCTAGCAGAGTGCCTAGAACTTGCTAGCAACAAAATGAATGCTTGCTACTGTATGAATGCCCTCTATACATCATAATAAAGAGGGTTGTCAAGATTTCCTCAATGCCTTAAACTATTGGGAATCTGTTACTTTACAAAGTTGGTTTATTATTTCTCCTGTCAGCTTCGGGTTCCAAAAATATGGAGCACGTGTACAAAAGTGGAAGCCACTTTGTATATATATACCCCATAAAGAAGATCTATGCCAGCACTCTGCAGTATTTATCTGGTGACTAGCGTCAGTGGTGACACATAAAACTATACAGTTAAAAGACATTAAAGTGCTGCTTAGATGAAAACAGATGAAAAAGATAGAAACTGCTCAAAAGGCTGCTGAGAAAAAAATATCTTTAGGCCCATTCTTTAAAGCATTAACATAAATAATCCTGACTAGACATGCACTTCTTTAAAAAAAAAAATCTGGTGTGTGTGCGCATGCATTGTGCGCCTGCGTGCGTGCGTGCGTGCGTGCGTGCACGATGGAGGCGGGAGAGTGTTTTTTAGCCACGATGACCACTTTCCTCTCCCGCTTCTTCAGTGTTTCAGGAGACTGTCTTCAAATAGCTTTTATATCACTTGTAAGGGTGTTGTAGAAAGGGGGTTGTTAATGACAAGAATAACCAGGGGGGCTTAGATAGCACCAATATATTAACAACCCTGCCAGCGTCCCAGGGAAGGGATGCTAAGGTTTAACTCCGTTGTTCGGCTTCCTATCTACTTAGAATGAGAAACAATGGTTATGCTAAGAAAACAGTCAGCTAAGAACTCATCCTAACTAGCCATGTTTGATGGGAGAAATCTGCTGTGTCGGGATGTTTGACGAATGTTTCCCTTACTCAAATTCCATTTTAAATGTTCAGTAAATTTAAGAGACAGGAAGAGCAAGCCTAGCCCTAGCCCCTTTAATACAAGGGCCAGAAATCTTTCACTGGAGAATATAAAGGATGATTTCTAGTATTGCATGAAAAAAATAATAATAATAATTCAATCTGTCAGTTGAGAGGAGAAACATCATAGAGAGATTAGAAGACCGGTTTCTATTTTGTAACTTCACCATAACTGAAAAAAGATGGTCAGGGTATGTCACATTGGAACCATCGCCACATTTGCCTCTCATGTCATTTAAGAATAAAGCCATGGAACCAGAGGTGAGCCTAAAGCAAGACAAGATACTGAGGGAAGGTGCGTGGAGGGGGGCAGCTTTTTTTTTTATTTTAGCAAGGAAGGCCCCTGTTTGCAAGGGACAGGTAACAAGTAACATCACATAGAGATTAGTTCAGGATAAAGGTGTAGTATTTCCTGAAATGCCCAAGTCTCTGAAGCCTTAAAGCAGCCAGAGCAGGTCCTTAGCTTCAAAACTAAAGCTTGGCAGGTACACCTATGGACTCTTGACTCAGATGGCCTGGGTTCAAATCCTGATCATTCCACTTTCCAGCTTCATGATCATTGGAAAATAGTTTAACCTCTCTGACTCAGGTTTCCTGCACACAAAAGGAGAGGAATAATGTTATAAGTTTATAAGTTTGTAGTGATGTTCAAAGGTGATAATCCTATAAAGCACTGAAACACAGTAAATATATAATACATGTTTTTTAAAAAACATGACCAGATCATAAAGCAAATATTGTGAATTAGCTTGAGGGAGTAGAAGCAAAAGAAACTAGATTTTCTCCAAAGAAAAAGGAAGTGTACTGTATTATTACTGTGGCTGCAGTGACAAATTAGCACCAACTATGTGACTTAAAACAACGGAAATTTATTCTTCCACAGCTCTGAAGGTCAGAAACTCAAAATCAAGGCATCAGCAGGCCCTAGCTCATCCAGAAGTCTCGAGAGGAGAATCCTTCCTGCCTCTTCCAGCTTCCAAGAGCTCTAGGTGTTCCTTGACTCATGGCCGTATGACTCCAACTTCTGCCTCTGTCTTCACGCAGCCTTCTCCAACCTATGTCGGTGTCCCCTCTTCTTCTGTCTCTTACAAGGACACTTGCCTTTCAATTTAGTGTCCACTCATATAATCTCATCTCAAATCTTCAACTTAGTTATATCTGCAAGGGTGCTTTTTCCAAATAAGGTCACATTCACAGATTCTGGGGATGAGGATGTAGACATATCTTTGGGGAGGGCATCATCCAACTCATTACAGGTGTTGATTAAGCAATTATTGTTAAATTTAAATTAAATAGTAAAGTTTAGTTAAGATGAATTTTAAAAATAATATTCCCAATAGTATTAATTAAAGTTAGTCAATCACTGTGGGAAAATATTTATGTTAATCAGAACATTTTCAGAGGGCAATGATGATTGAATGTGGAGCGATATAGTTTTTCTGTCCTTGAGGGGTGTGCGTATGCATATGTGTGTGTGTTTGGTACTTAGCACGTGAATTTAAACTTCATGATGCAGGATGAAGCTTTTATTAGTGCCTAAGTAAAGTGCACTTTCTTTCTAGAGGTTTTCTTATACGTGTTAATATATACCAATTAGAGGCCTAGGACATTAAGAGTTTTAGTGCAAGTAGTCAAAGGTGAGGTCACTGTGATGGAGAAGTCATTGGAGTTGGAGTCAAAGTGCCTGGTCTGGAATCCTTCTCCCACTGTCTAAACTCCAGCCGAATGTCTAACTCTGTAACCATCTCCTATAGGATACTTTCCTCATCTGTAAAATGGGCAGGGGGGGATCCCCTTCATCTTCTGAACTTTCAGCATAAATACCCAGTCTCTCAAGTTCCTAATCCATTCTCTAGAACTGGCCTGAGCCAGGGGGCAGAGCATACCACCAGTGATGTGGGGACAGATCACCATAAGGACGGATTTTTCCTTCAGGCTTCGTTGGCTCAAGAAACAGGGGCCAACCTTACTTCTGTAACAGAGTTTACTCTATCTAACATCATGGGTATAGGCTGAGACTGATACTGGAATGTCAGTAGAAATCCAGCTGTGGGCACTAGCTGTTGACCCTTCACTCAGAAGCACATCTCTCACTGCCCTCCCCCGCACCTCTGTCATGGCAATCAGTCCTGCCTGCATGTCAGCTCCAGTCTTATCGCACTGAGCACCTTCCTTTGTTTACATATGGCTTTTGTGCCCTTATAACAGAGCAGCATGCAGCTTCAGCTCTCCTGTGGAGCCTACATCTACCTTGTGTCATCTCCCAATGCACCCTTTCAGCTTCTGCCTCCACTGCTAACTCCGTCAACCTCCAAGTTACATAAAAGTAATCTAATCACACTCAGTATTTGCTTTTGAACTAGTGCTATGTTATGAAGAATATGGAAGTGTTGCTCTTGGGCAAAGGCACAATCATCTGTAGATAGAAGGTGTGGTCACCAGAAGAAAACACAACCGTTGTCCTTCAGAGGGATTATATGTGGATTAGCTTCATTTAGAAGGTAATCCACATATGAAGCCAACAGTCAGGTGATTGCCTTTCTTCGAGAAACATCTTCCCATCCTCCAACATTTCCAGTTCCATGTGAGTTCTGTGCTCTTCCCTAAGCCAACCTGTTAACTACAGTTGATTTGTTCAGGATGCTATGCCTATGACCATCTAGACCAACAGTTCCCTTCTCCTCAGTGACTGAAGTTGAGTTTATGAGAGATTCATATACTCCTTCATTTCACCAAAACCATAAATCTTGAACATTATGGGTGGCTGTGTATTTTTGCCATATGTCGAAACTGATATCCAGCATAAGATAAAGATGCCAACAGGCAGCAGGGAAAAACTGATATGCAGGAGGAATAGGCTCCTGCCAGCATTTCAAGTGCCAGCTCTGCTTCCTCCAGAGATGCAGCTGCCTTTTAGTCTTCACAGATCTGCCTTGGCATTCGGACGCCAGGAATCCCATCAGATACCACGAGGCACTGACATCAGGGTGACCACTTTGCTTCAGCTTGTTCACATTGGGTCTCTGTTGTTTTCAAGCACAGCAGTCTTAACACTCTTAGGTACGTGCAATATGGGCCATAAGACGTCTCCAGAACATCCTTTTACACTTTTGCCTCCAGCCAATAAAACTAACCAGAGTTGGCCAGGGTTCACACCTGTAACATCAAGCCTCACGTTTGACTTCGACAGAAGCCACGTATGTAATCCTCAATATAATTTATTATTTTATTAATATTTTTGAGTATCTATTATGGGACAGGCATTTGGCTCTGTGCTGCATATTTAATAAAGAATAAAACAATTTGCTGGCAGAGCCACTGTGTTTCAAACTCATTTTTGTCATAGAATTCTCAGTAAGCAGCGTTCACTCTGGCTGAACACTCTACGTCAACCCACACACCGCCGTAGCGAGACAAGAGCATTTACACACCCAGAACTCTCCCCCTCTCCATATGCTTCGATGATACTGATACACTTCAGCCACACAGAAAGCACTGGGGTCTGCCAGCTTTGGTGATTGGAAGGAAGCCCTCTGGAGACTCTTCTCTGTCACTACATTTGGGACTTTCCTTTCCCTTGATTCCCGCATGCAATTATAGCGAACAAATACAAGTCAAGGCAAGCCATTTCTAACGCAGCACCTGGGAGGGTAAGAGGAACTCTATCGCTGCCTTATCTCTCCTCATGACTGCTAAGCTCCTTGAAGAAATACGAGTTACCTGATTTCCTCACCATTTATCATTTTGTGAGGCCTTTCTAAGTGTCCTTCACTCTTCTAGGAACTGGAGATTCAGCAGTGAGCAAAAACAAAACAAAACAGAAAACACCCAATCAACCAACCAAACAAGCACATTTCATTCCAGTGGAAAGATGAAGGCTAACCAGACCATAGGTTACCTGAGTTACACAAGGCCAGGTGATGACTAGGGCTGTGAAGAGCAGTTGGATGGGTTACAGGAAGCACCAGGGGTGAGGAGGCCTCTCAAAGTAATAGCCTTTGAACAGATGCCTCAATACAGAGGGGGAGATTGGTATAAGCATGTTTTGGGGATTATTCTGTATGTACAAATGCCTTGAGTCAGAAAAAATATTCATGAAACAGGAAGGAAGCTATAATGACTGGAATAAAATGAGCAGAAGAAATGAAGTGAGAGTGGTGAGCAGTGACCCTTCAGGTAGGGTATGGTTATGCATAAAAATATTAATTGTATTTTAGCATGGTGGGTTCACAGTGGACACAAACTCCTTGTTACCCATCCCACTGAAAGGAGAGGTGTGCTTTTCCTCCTCTCGGATCTGGGCTGGCTTGTGATGGCTTTTCCCAGTGGCTATGGCAGCTGTGACGCCAAGCCAGCTCTGGGCCCAGGTTTTAGGAGAGTTGCCAGTCTTCATTCTGGTCTCCAGGAGCCCTTAGCTCCCATGCAGGAGTCTTGCTAGAGAAACAAGATGAGGATGCCCTGAACTACATGGTAAGGAAATGGGTCCAACAAGGCCTAGTGGAGCTTAGCCTTCCAATCCTCCTTGCCAAGGGGCCAGGTACAAGAGTAAAGCCATCTTGAAAGCCCTGGACCAGGGCAGCTTCCAGCTGAATCCTACTAAGTGGTGCCAGTCAATGTCATGTAGAAAGGAAGAATCACCCAGCTCAGCCTTGCCTGGATTCCTTACCCACAAAATCAGGAGACATAATAATAATAGTTGCTGTTTGTCTTAGTCAGCTTGGCCTATTATAACAAAAAATACCACAAACTGGGTGGCTTGTAAACAACAGAAATTTATTTTTCACAGTTCTGGAGGCTGGAAGTCCAAGATCAGGGTTCCAACACAGTCAAGTTCTGGTGAAAGTCCTCTTGCAGATTGGAGGTTACCAGTTCCCTGTTGTACCTTCACATGGTAGAGAGCACCATGGAGACGCAAGCTCTCTGGTGACCTTATAAGGTCACTAATCTTCACCCTCATGACCTCGCCAAATCTTAATTTCCTCCCAAAGGCCCTACCTCCTAATACCATTACAATGGGGGTGTAGGGTTTTAAGATATGAATTTTGGGGGACACAAACATTTAGACCACAATATTGCTTTAAACCACTAAGTTTAAGGATAGTTTAAAACCAGAGCACTTAGTGTGATGGGAGCCATTGGAGGCTTGTTAGGAGAGGGATGACCTGACCAACTGCTCTGTGAAGAATAAGGGTACATAAGTGGCACAGGGAGATGAGCTAGGAGGTTCTCACGTTAGTGCAATGAGAGGTACAGTGGGCTTGGAGTAAAGGGTGGAACTGGAGGAAGTGAAAAGTAATCTCACCTTAGATATATTTCAAAGGTCAAGCCTGGATAATTTGTTGATCATTTAAATGTGGGTGTGAAAGAGGAGTCAAGGATGATGGTAAGAGTTTTGGTCTGAACACCTGGGTAAATGGGAAAGAAGGAGGTTTAGAGGAAGGGCAGAAATCAAAGTTCCATTTTGAAGTCACGGACTCTCAAGTATCCATCCGATATCCGAGCAGAGATGGCTGGACACACCAGCCTGGTGGCAAGTCAAGAGGACAGGGTTAGAGATGGAAGACATCAGTAAATAGTGTTATTGGCTCTGGCCGGTGTGGCTCAGGTGACTGAAGCATCATCATCCTGTACACCAAAAGGATGTGAGTTCGACCCCCCGTCAGGGCACTTACAGTAGGCAACTGATCAATGTTTCTCTCTTCCTCCCTCTCTCTCTCTCTCACCCTCTCCCTCTCTCTCTAAAAGCAATGAGAAAATGTCCTTGGTTGAGGAGTTTAAAAAATAGTTGTTATTTAAAGCCATGGAAATAGGACATAAATTTAGGTAGGACAGAGGTATAAAAATAGCCCTGCAGCATTCCAGCTGAGGAGATTGTGGAGCGTAGGAGACACCAGGAATGGAGACTCAGGCATGACCAGTGAGAAGGAGGAAAGTAAGAGCACAGGGCCTCTGAAGCCAAGTGATGAAAGTTTCCCAAGAAGGAGCAAAATGTGGCTGAGAAGTCAAGTAGGATGTAATGTAAGATGACCTTGACAACACATTTCACTAGTGTGGTGGACACAACGTCTTCAGTAGACTGAGATCAAAAAAAGCCCAGAGGTAGCCCTCGTTGGTGTGGCTCAGTGGATTGAGTGCCAGCCTGCGAACCCAGGTGTCACCAGTTTGATTCCCTGTCAAGGCACATGCCTGGGTTGTGGGCCAGGTCCCCAGTAGGGGGCACACGAGAAACAACCACACATTGATATTTCTCTCCTTCTCTTTCTTCCTCTCTTCCCCCTCTCTAAAAATAAAGAAATAAAATCTAAAAAAAAAACACAAAAAAAAATCACATATTGTATGATTATATTTTTAAAAAAAGAAGAAAAATCTGGAAGTAAAAGAATGGAGTATGGACACCCATCCCAAGGAATCTTACTGAGAATAATGCAAAAGTAAGGTGCTAACTAGTCATCTCTCTGTTGGGTGATGTGGAGTGAGGAGCAAGATTCTAATGCCCCCAAGCAGGAGGACAGCCAGTAGCCACATGGGAGAGTCCACTTTAGGTGAGAGTGGATGCAAACTGTCACAGGAAAGAAGGCAGGGCATGTGGGCACAGGTGCAGGAACTGCGATGGGGTCGGGGTGGTGGGTTATCTCTGAGCACCGCTCTTGTCTCAGTGAAATAATGTATGAAATTATTTGTGTGTAGAAGAGGCAGTTTCACAACTTTAGCAGAGAAATGAAGATGTCAAGTAGCCATCTCAGATAGGGGAGAATGACTTGAGGAAGGAAACCACAGGACGGGCCAGCAGGGCTAAGGATCCACTTGAGATTTTTGGTCTCACGTTAAAGAAAGCCGGACGGTCTGTGCATAGCCGTGGAGGCGTGTGACTCAGGCCTCTTGTCAAGAGAGAGCCTGCGATCACCTGGAGGAGGGCGGTCCACCGACAGCCTCCCTGTGCAGTGGGCTCTATCTGACATTTCTAAGCCCACTACTGAGCCCAGGAGGAGGACTCTCGTGGGGCGGCTTTGTTGGCAGTCTGGGCAACAGGGCTCCTCATCGGGCTGACCGAGACTCTCGGCATCACAGCATGTCCCCAGGCTCCCCCCACTCTCTCCCATGTGTCATATTTGCCTCCTATTCTGAACGTTTTCCTTGACTACCCTGCTCCCTCCTCATCTTTAGGGTCACCCTTCACCTGCCCTCTTCAAACTCCATCTCGGTGCCTGCTTCTGAGAGACCCCAACTAACACAGCCCGGGACGAGTCTTCTCCTCTGGGCTTTGTCAGCAGCTCCCGCTGCGGTCCACACATGAAGGAGGCAGAGGGCTGGACTTTCCCAGCTGAGTGTGAAGGCAGAACAGAGGAGCAAAGAGATGCAGATTTCCTGGTATAGCAGGCTCATCTTGGAACACGGAGGCCACCCTGGTTAAGAAGAATGAGACTCTGAGAAGGAGATGCTGCCCAAACTGGTGGAGAGTTGGACCCTGCATCCGGGTCACCTCCTAGCGGGGATGACCCACCTTTCTGTGGAGAACCAGACTTAGGACGGCAGAAGCTCTGGCTAACGACTCTTCATGCTCTTCTCACCGTGGGTCTTAATTCTGAGTTGTCACAAGAACAAGTTTATACTGCACACCTTCATTGTGCCAGACATCGTCCTAGGTACTTTGTATCTATTATTCAACTATCTGAGCATTAAACAACAGATAGGAAAGGTAAATATTGTTTCACTTATTTTTACATGTGAAAAAAAACTGAGACTCAAAGAGAAGTCATGTAGTTAATCAATGGTGGATGCAGGAAAGGCTTCAAAGCCTGAGCCATCTTCACATCCCTCATTGTTGTACGTGTTAGATACAACTTACGTATCGGAGCAACTAATTAATTTAATCATATGTACACAGTTTTTACAGTATGCAAATGTATATGTAAATGATTGTTTTAATTTATACAACAAAGATGCAAATGTATCCGTAGGTTTTCTGGAAGCTGGTAAGATAACTTTACCTCAGTTGACCCATCCTTAGGGCTCCAGCAAATCTGAATCATTCTAATATAAATAGACCCCAGCTTTCCATGTGAGAGCTATTCCTTTGGCATTTAAATCATTGGGTCTCTGGCTCCCCATTAAGGATATTTTAGACTCCTCATGATGTTCTTCAGGACTAAGATAAATGTAAAAAACAAAGCCTATCTGGAATTTTCTCTCTCCAAATTTAAAAAAAATAAAATAAGATGTCTGCCCAAGCAGTATCCTTGGGGATTCAGGCCATCACACAGTTCTGGCCTTCAGCAACCTGATTTCTTTCATTGCAGATTTACCTTTGTTTAGAGCACTTAGGACTCACTTTCTCCATTCTCCGCCCCTCGTATGCAGATGAGTATTATGCGCAGGTAGCTTAATTTCTTTTTAAGATTATTTATGTGTAGAGAGATGGGAATGGAGGGAGAAAGAGAGGGAGAGAAGCATCAATGTGTGAGAGAAACATCACCTGGTTACCTCTCACACGCCCCCAGCCAGGGACCTGGCCCACAACCCAGGCATGTGCCCTGACTGGGAATCGAACCGGTGACCCTTTGGTTGGCAGGCCAGCGCTCAGTCCACTCAACCACGCCAGCCAGGACAGCAGGTAGCTTAATTTGAGAGGAACATCAACGGCCGCCTACATGCCACTCAGTTCTCTGGGCTTTGAAGGTTTGAAGTCCAACAGATGTTTAGGAATCACCATTAAAATGCAAGTCCCCTTGTACTCATCAGTTACTTAACTCGGATGAAGATGCTGACTGAAGTGTACTTTAAGATAAGGTGGGGGGACGAGTAGGGTAGAAATGGGAAAAGGAATCCCCCCTAAATAGGGGGAAATGGACAAACTAGAAAGCAAATGCTACGTGGAATAGTGACTTCCCTAAGGCCACATACCTTCCACTGATGGCACTTTGCAGGGTGGGATTGGCGACCTCTCCACCCACACCCACTCACACACCCAATGCTTCAGCACACCCCGTGCTTGCTGAGGCTTCTCTGTCAGGCATTCTCTTCCTTGCTCTGAGCCTTTCACGCTCCGGTCCCTCCTCCCGGACCCTCGTGGCCCACAGCTGCCTGGCTACGGGTCACCGTCCCAGAGTCCATGCCAGCTCTGCTCCTGCCGTTATCCCCCTCAGGTGGGGTCTGTGCTGGCCCCCTCCCTGCTCTGTGCCCCCAGCACTCTCTGTGAAGTGCCGGAGGACAGTGAGCTCGTTGATTTATTTCCATATTCCCAGCATCTAGCTCAGTGTCTTAAATAAATAGTTTTAATAAATATTTGAGTGACTCAGTGAATCTCTATTACCACATTTAGCACATTGTCCAATAGCTGTTAGATTGTCTTTCCCCAGTCCCCATGAGACTGTTACATTTTGAAGAATTGTGTCTGTCTTTTCCTGTATCCCTAGGAGCTTGGCACAATGCCTGGCCCACAAGCGATGCTCAATAAATAGTTCTTGAGTTAATTAATTAAGGTAGGCAAAATGCATCTACACCGATAAACTGGATTATATTAACGGTGGGAATGGCTTCTCCTCCTTCCAGTATTGCTGCCCTCACTTCATACTAGAAGATTGTATGAAGCCACGCGGTTGACTCCCTGCACTGACACACCCACAGTGCCTGACCCCATTAGCGGCACTCTCTGCACCTAGTTAAACACCCAGCCCCAACAGAGTGCTGCATTTTCCCGAGGCAGACGCACACCCCCCACCTTGCCTCCTCTTCCCTCCTTCCCCTGCTGCTTCTGGAATTAAGGTGCTGCAGGCCTGGCCTCACTCTGACACTCATTACTCCTGTGTTGATGGCCTTCCACCTCCCTGTTATTCTGTGAAGATTAGAAAGCAGAGACCTTTCTTGGGCAAGGGAATGGGTTTTGTCAGTATTCAGTGCGTAACAGCAGAAAGTATAATAAATTCTGGCAGTCAATCGAATATGACATGATAATGAATGTTAACATCATGTGCCCCCTTTGCCAACAGAGGGGAAAGTCATGTTAGATTACAGCTACACACAGGCGCAGTGCGATTTCTATTTGCCTCTCTTTCCTTTTTCTCCTTCGCCAGGTTTGACCTCGGTGCCTGCTCAGCTCCACCCCTATATCCCCAGCTTCATTTGCCAGCGCGACTCAGAAACACTGCTTCAATTCCCAGGGTTCCACATCTTGTCTGTAAGAAGCCTGACCTCAAATGGAACTCCCCTCCCCCAAACTTAACACAATCCTCCGCCTGGAGAGCCTTCCTGCAGCGGAGGGGCAGCCCCCTGAGTCTGAAGCAGGCTGGGTGGGATAACAACCCAGGAGTGCACTGTGAGGTGAACTCCAAGTTCAGTGCCAGCTTCACCCCAGTCAGGAGGCAAGATTCCTGATCCTCCCACACAATGCATACAAGACAAAACCAAAGCCAAAAACCTGTTTCTTGCCTTAGTTTTCCCCCAAAATCCTTGGGTCCAGGTGCCTTGCCAGCCGTTTTGAGTTCAAACAACTGAATGCCATAATGCAGTTCCCAGAATCAGCATTGGGTCAGTTGCATCATTATTAACAAAGGTAAAAACATTTGTGTTTTTAAAAATCTTTTATCCTTCACTCCATAAAGATTTCTCAGAGAAACATCCTTTAGCAGCCTCAGGTACCTCCACCAGCTGGTCTGAACCTGTCCTCCTTGGTCAGCCAAAACATGTGGCAATTGGTCTTTTATCATGGAGCCAAAGGTAACCTTCAACTAACAGTAGTCATTAATAAACCATGACATGTCAAGTATTATGCCATTTAACCAACACATTTATGCACATAATATATATTATTCTAAGTATCACAGCCATAGAGCCATGAAGCGCCATCCTCTCCAGTTTCCCCATCAAGCAACGATATAAGGAGTCTCTGCGGACCACAAAACCAGGCCCTGTCCTTTCTCTTCCCGGGCCTCTCCAGTGGTCCTCAGTAGAGACTGACGGAAGGTGAGGAAGGCTTGCCTAAAAAACTTCAGGTGATGGAAAGGTAGAAGGGATGGCTAAGTTATATTATTATTATTATTATTATTATTATTATTATTATTGACACCTGATTACTACTGCATAATTTACAAAGCACTTTTGCCTACATTATTTCACTTGGTCCTCAAAACCACAAATACAGCAGGCATTAATAATGCTACTCATTTTACAGAGGAAGAGACTGATGTTACCTAATCAACATTCACAAGTGCTTAAGTATTCAAAATACAGACTAAAAAAAGAGGTCCCCAAACAACCAAATTAAATGTGATGGCAGTGATGATTTTAGTGCTGTTTGGATGCCACTTTACAGTTTTAAAATTAAATTGCACAAATAGGCAGAAATTTTAAAATATGTATCTTCAACCCAATCATCCCATATCTTGATAGTTTTCATTGGGAAATAAACCAAACCAAGGCATCTGTACCCAACAGCCTCTATTTCATCATGTTGTCTTCTTGAAGACAATTGAGGGAACGCTTCAGGGTGCAGCCTCAGTCCAGGGTCAGGAAACACCTCCACCTGTCCTGGCTCAGCACAGCCCCCACTTGCCCTCGGGGAAGAAGGAACTGCCCATTTGACCGGGCCCTCGTTTCAGCAGTGGGTGAAGTCATTACCGTGAAAGATAATGGTCAGCTGAGAAAACGCTGCCTCTTCCCAGCTTCTCTACCTACCCCTGCTGGGAAAGCGGAACTGAAGCCTCATCTAGGCTGGGGGCGTACAGAAGTGCTGAAGCTACAATGTTAGGTACAGAAATAGAACTCGAAATGATGTACACACATACACACACAGTAGGACCTCAACTATGTTTAAAAGAATTGTTTTTCGTGGTTGGAAGGCTATTTATACTCCTGTTAAGGGTTACTTGTATCTTTGTAATTATTATGTCTTACTTTTATCATCAGAAAAAGTCAGCCAATAGAGTGGGTGAAGTGGACTGACAGCAGGTGCAGAGGAGGCCTCTAAAAGTCAACTCCACTGTAAATTGAGCGGGTGGAAGTCTATCTGACCTAAAGAGTCTGCCAGAAAGGCCTTGTAAAGAATGTGACCATCCTCCAGGGAAGAGAGCTCAGGGTGCACTAACACTCTGCCTGGCACACATAAGTCGTTAAATGCCAGGACTTACAAGGAGCTATGAACACGTGCTCTGTGATCATTTAGGTATTTGCCCCAAATTGCTGGAAGAAGAAACCAAGCGTTTCCTATTTCCCGGCTCTTATCGTCTCAGCTGCAAATAGGATCAATAATCCCAGCGGTAAGTACTTAACAAGTGACAGAAGCTGTGGGCCAGGCGGCACACTAAACAGATTTCCAACTTTATTGCTTTAATCCACAATATGCAAAAACTTGTGATTTGCACAGCGTTCTACGATTTGAAAGAATTCCTCCCTCCTTCTCCTCACCGTACCTGTACCCCCCGAGAATTCCCTTTTCCTTAGGCCTCTGTACCCTGTTGGGGTCCGTCAGTCCTGTCAGAGCCATTGTTGTTACAGGGAGAAGGGACCTGGGACTGCATCCAGCTTAATCCCTCATTTTGAGTGCAAGTAATTGGTGGCACAGGAAGTGAAATAACTTGCCCAAAGTTATAACTGGCCGGGTCGTTAGTAGCAGGGCCAGGCCATGAGCACAGACAGAACTCTTTGAAATGAAATCATTCGCACTTATCTATAAAGGTGTAAAGCTGGAGCGGGGCATAGGAGAAAGAGCCCCGGGGTCATCGGTTCTGGGCTTGCGGTCCCTCTGACATCAGCTAGCGGCCTGGCCTCAGGAGAGCCCTTTGCCTGCTGGTCCTGAGGTTCTGCTGCTGTAAAAATCATCCAGAAGGACTTTCGTGGGGGTTGGATCGGATAGCAATTGTGATAAAAAGCACTTTGTAAACTGCGAAAAGGTTATATGCATGCTAGGTATTGTTATTTTGACTACTAATTAAACACCTTTCCAGAGTATTTGCATTTTAAGAGATGTTAACCCGATAAGAATCCCGGGGGCAGGGCACACTCAGACATCGCTGGAGGGAATGTGGGAATAGCCACGATGACCCGGCAAGATCAGGAACTATTAAAATTCAAAATATACATATACTTTGCTCCTAAATCACACTTATGAACACCTTGACCTAAAAATGACAGTAGGGTGTTCACCCAGCGTAGTTTGTGGTGACTACAGCGGAGCCACGGAGTGCCCGTCCGCAGGAGAACGGTGAAATGCCCTGTAGAATACTCACACCACAAAACATTCTTCAACTAATAAAACAAATGTGTTCTTGTTCGATCTCTATCTATTGACCCAGAGGAGTATCTGTGATACATTGTTAAGAGAAAAACAAGTCACGGAAAAATGTGCTTACTCGATTTTCGTTTCACAAAACTATGACTAACGAACGTAAGCCCCTATACGTGTGTTGAAAAGGAGCCAGGGAGAGAGTAAGCATGAGGCAGAGCAGAAAAGAAAGAGAATAAGCAAGAAGGAGGTCTCGTTAACTCAAAGCGACGAGCATTCCGGACGTTTAGCCAATGGGAAAATAAAATCAAAACGAAGTTGTCGGAAACACATCAAACATGATCAAAGGCAGGAGTCTCTCCCCTGGATGTGGCAGCCTCTCCATGCACCTCCCTCTTTGTTCAGAAGGCCCCCTGTTTCATGTTCCTCAATGTCAGGTAGAGGTGCCTGCAGCTGCTGAGGTCGGTTCTATCCCTGCCCATCTCTGCGGGGAAGCAGGGATCTAAGGTGAAGCACGTGTCTTTGGTTTTACCATTGTCTCATTCTTGGCTTAGGATGGAGTTTAAAGTACAAACCCAGATTGTAAAACAAGAGGCAAGCAATCGAATGTTCTTGACAATAACATTGCACCACTGAGAGCACGGAGCTGATGGGCCTCAGCCCATAAGCACCAATACAGATTGTTGTTTTAAGGAACAACATTTTTTAATCGTAATGGAACACTCCTCACTGGCAGAGAGGGCTGCATTTACACATGCCTTGTGGCTTCACTCTTGCCAAGCATCCAGACTTGGCTCAAAAGGAACCTCAGACAGGGAAGGATTACGTGTGTAGTCAAGAAGCAAATTTCAGCTTTAGTCTGGAAGCCCACATGGTGAGAAGGTGGGGCAGCTGGGCAGCAAACAGGTGCAATGTTGAAATTATATAATCTTAGAACTTGTTGTTACTTCAAGGCCACCAGGAGCTGAGCTGTGCGTATTCCGGGAGAGGTAGCCGTTATTAACTTCTCAAACACCAGCCTGTCTGGAAAGCTTTCTCCCAGCCCATAAATAATTCTTCCTTTCTCTGTGCATCCTTACTACTTTGTTATGCTCCTTCTAGTAAACACCCACCACCACTACAGGGCACTATATTATTTATTTGCGTGTCTTACTTTGAGAGCATTTTCATCGTTATGTCAACACTTCCTCACCACAGCTGAGTGGGCCCGGGTCCTGACAGGGCTGTTGCCAGCTGAGTGAACCTGCCCCTTCCCTCTAAGGCACCCCACAGGCACAGCCAAGGTGACAAAGCCCCAGGCCAACAAACCAGACAAGTGAATTCCAGTCCCAGCCATGCGTCCAACCTCTCTGTGATTTCAGACAAACCACTGGCTTCCCTTGGATTAGTTTACCCATCTGTAAAATGGGCAGAGCACACAATATTGACATTGGAAAAAAGTAAAGAGCTGATGAGAAAAGCCACAAGCAAGTAGCAGGAAGACACATGTCCTCTCTCTCAGGCCCTCCCTGCCTTGTGCAGTGCCAACTCCTGCCCCTTCAGTGGGAGAGAGGCCGGGCTCCCCCTCCCCTTGAAGCCTTCCATGCTTATCCAAAGAGACTTGGTACTCACTGTGCTACTCCATGGTTGTTTACTTAGGACTCTTTTCCTCCACTATACTGCAAGTTCTTTGAGAGAGATGGTGGAATGGGCGAGACACGTATTTTCATCTGCGTATCGCCAGGGCCTAACATAGCGCTTGGCCAATAGTCAGCATCCAGTAAAAATTCAATCGATGAGCAAGAGAATGGATGGATGAATGAACAGAGGGAGGAAGGAGGGGAAATTTTGTATCATAGGTTCTGGTTTCGTTAAATTGCCTCTGAGCTGATCTAAAAACAGACCCCATATCCTCATGTTATTTGCTGACGTGTAAACATTGAAATATCATGAAAGTTCTCTAAGATTGTGGCACTTCAAATTTAAATATGAGTTCTCTCTTAATCTCCCCTTGTTTAAATTAATCTCATCCATCAGCAATTTCAGGATGAACCGTACCATCTATAGAATGTTTTCCCAAATACGGAGGGAAAGGAAAAGAAATGCCTGTTATGTGCATTATATATGGCCTTTCATTCAATTGTCCAACAACCCTCTAAGGTGAGTATTATTAAACCCATTTTATGGGAGAGAAAACTCACATCCAAGAGGTAAAGATTTCATCTATGCTCCCACCACAGGAATGGTCACCCTGCAGAGCCACGATTCGCCAGAAGCCAAACCTAGAGGCCTATAAAATTATTTAGAAATTATAAGAAAATTATTTCCTGTCCATCTCTACAGAAAAATCATAAAGATATAACATATACTGAAAAAGTACGGGAAAGGGGAGTGGCAACTGGTTCATTGCAAATCTGATCAGGCATTACCACTTGTTCCCCACTCCCATCTCTGGCCCACCCACCAGACCTGCCTTGACTCTGTCCAGGTGGAGTGGGTAGCAAGGTACCTGCTCACCCAAAAGCCTGCTTACCCACCTCCCTGGGGTGAGGAGTTCTGCAATGTGGAAACCCACCTGTGGTGGCCTGCTCAGTGGGCATGAAGGGGCCATGCTGCATATAAATGGACTCTTTTCACTTAGCAGGAGGCAGGTAATTTCTTTTGTCCCTGCTGATGCATTATTGATTGTGATGAATGTCTGAGTGGGAGACCATTCCAGGAGCCATTAAACAATAATTTCATCTCCGGTGGGTAATTGATTGTCAGGGGTTCTCTGTGACCAGTTGTGAAATGGTGAATGTTTTTATTTGGGGCAGGGTGTGAAGGGAAGATTGCATGATTTATTTATCAAATACCAAGCCCAGTTTTCAGGAAGAGGAAGCTGAGATGTGAAGCTGACCTTCTCTGAGACTCAGGTAGCCTGTCTCCAGAGGTCAGGTTTCTGCTCCAGGAATCACTGGGGACCTATCAGGGCCTCTCTCTCCTTCCTCCCCACAACCGCCACCCTCCCCATCCAACCAGGATATCCTAGGCACTGACTTCCAAGAATTATCACCCCTCCTCCCCTCCCATGTCACGCATCCTCACAGCCTGTACACCTACCCTTAAAACCCAGATATGCATCTCTTTGTACTGGACAGTTTCGATCTACCGGGTCCCTGAGTTCATGCCCTGTGATGCCTTTCTACTTGCCTTTCTGCCTACCCAGTTCCTACTTACTCCCTTAGCTCCAGCTGAAACCATCTGCCGAGGGAGCCCTGATCCACCTCTATCTCCAGGGGAAAGTGTTAACTGCTCCTGCCTCTGTATTCTATGGCAATTCATTCATGCCTCTACCATAGAACCATGATATTATGTTCTGAATATTTGTTGACTTTCTGTCTTGATAACACGGTCAGTGATTCTTATCCTTTTCTAGATTACAAACTCCTTATAGAATTTGATAAAAACTATAAAATTACTCTCTAGGGGGAAAAAATGTGAGCATCTTGGTAGAGATATAAGATATTGCACACAGTTTTAGAGTGTTTACAGATCCACTGAAAATCACTTGTGGACCTTGGGTTAAGAACCTCTAGTGTGACTCAGCCGTCTGAGGCCAGTTTTACTCACCTTTGTGTCTCGAGGCACGACGTCATGTGTGGCACATAGTAGGTGTTAACAAATGCTTGGTGAATGGACGCAGACTATGCATGGCAGTTCAAGGACAGGGATGTGTAGGCTTCACTGGGATCTGTACTTCTCATGCGTTATTGATTTAAGAGCTAGGAAGTGGTGTCTGGAGCTATGAAGATGGAGTGGAGTTTCATAAATGAAGAGCAAGGGGGTCAAAAAGGGGCTTGAGCATTAGCACCCTTCTGCAAAGCTTTGTAGACTGAACTGGAAACTCCAGCCAGCACCCAAGTGCAGAAAGTAAGGTGAAGGAAAGCCCTAAAACTTCCCCAAATCTCTGGGCTTCACTCTTCTCATTTTTGTTTTTAGGGTTAGTAGAGTTAGCCAAAAAGCTTGGACACAATAATCCTAACCACACTAAAGCAAACCAGTAGTAAAGTGATCAAGCTAATTCATGACCTAGGCTTTGCCCTCGCCCCGCCATAAATATAACCCCCTGTGTTCCCTGGAACTGCTTCTGTTACCACATGACCATTCTCAGCCTGCGGCTCCTAAAGACCAGGGCTGCTACAGAAAACGCTACGTAACTTCACATGGTGGATGCGGGTTCTGGAATCAGAGCAGTCGGATTTGAACATGAGCTCCAAGGCTTACGCACAGACGCCATCTTGGCCACGTTATTAAACCTCTCTACGCCTCAGTTTACTTGACTATAAAATAAAAGCACCACAATTCCTACTCCTTAAGGCTGTGAGGACTCGGAACACACAAGCCCTTTTAAGTGTTAGCCATTGCTATTATTCCAGGATGGTGTTGTGGGTATTTACTGTTTTGGGAGTCTGCGTATGCAGAAGGAGAGGCTTATTTCATTGTATTATCTTGGTCAGCCATCAGTCGAGGAGCTGTTCCCGTTACCAGGACCACACTGTCCTTCCTCCAAAGGTAAGAAATTAACCTCACTGGCAAGCTCCCCGTCAAAGAGACCACATTCTCTCTACCTACAAAGTAGCCATCCCTCAAAGTCTGCCTCAAACTTTCACCCCTGGAACTATTCTTGGCAACTCCAGCCCCTGTGGAAATGCTCCATTCTCTGGATCTCCTGATGTAGTTGTTGTATATAAATGCATATCCTCTTGGTGGTCACACACCGTTTAACATTGATTATGTGTTTCATGTATTAAATTTCTCGAAGACTGAACAAGACTTCAGAGCAGACAGTGCATCTCATTCTTCGTTTAGAGTTCTGCAAGGGCCTGCCGCACTGCCCTGGGATGGCCCCCAGGTATTGGAAAGAGCTCTGGACCCTAAAACAAAGACTTAGGTTTATGTTCCTTCCCTTGCTGGTCTGGGATCCTAGGCAAGACATATGCGCATGAGGTTGTAAGCTGTCCGTCTGACATCTGTTACTTCATCCGTAAGAATAAGGCCCCTACTTTTAGTTTACATTTGGCCACTTGGAATAAAGACGATTTTCCAGATTCCCTTGAAACCAGGTACGGCATGTGACCAAGTCGTGAGTGAGATTTTTTCCCCTTGTTACCCTATTTCTCCCTTCTGCTGCCTAGAATTTACATATACTAGAGCCAGAGCTATTTCTAGTTACCATCACGGACCCATCTGGATGAGGGTCACACCTTGTCACAGTAGAGCCTAGATACCTAACAATTTTGTCAGCCATTATACTACCCCCGGACTGCCTGCTTCCAAATATTATTTGAAATGAGAGTGAAATAAATTCCCTTCTTTTTAAATAATAGCTATTATTTGGGATTTTGTGTTCCTTACAGCCTGGTTCTAATCCTAACTAAATGCCCTAAATCCTAGGTTTCTCATCGCTGCAATGCAGATAATAATTTATAGCTACTTTACACATAAAGGAAGTGTTAAGAATGTAAACTTGTCACTACAGTAGAAGTTGAATTATTATAAGTACTCAGTGAAGAAATGATAAGAAGAAAAGTATAAGGGAGGGAATAAGAAAGAAAGATTAGTGATTTGTGTAGACACTGGGGTTCCATAATAGAATGAGTCTACCAGGGATAAAGGGTGAGCTGGTCCTTGGAGAGACCCTCCCTTCACTGTCTGCAGATTCTAACCAGCACAAGACTTGTTTTTTAAATCCTCACCTGAAAATTGTTTATTGACTTCAGAGAATGTAGGAAGGGGGAGGGGGAGAGAAACATTGATGTGAGAGAGAAACATTAATTGTTTGCCCCCTATATGCACCCTGACCGGGGACCAAACCCACAACCTAGGTATGTACCCTGACCGGGAATCAAACCTACAACCTTTTGGTGTATGGGACGACACCCCAACCAACAGAGCCACCCAGCCCGGGCAAGAGGAAGTCCCAACAGGAAAGGCCAGGAAGTCAGTGGAAAGGAGACCAAGCAGGAAAAAAAATAAAAAGGCAACTTGGTGTCATTTTCAATAAACTTCAAGAAGCAAAGAGAAGAAAAGCAATCTTTAATGTCGAGGAGGAATGTTTATCTATCTCCACTGGCTGTGAAAGGTAGATTTATCATGGGTTTTTTCCTTTATTTTTGTATTCACTCCTCCATTATCTTGTCAGCTGGAACCACCATCTCTCCCAGAGCCCTCTATCACCTCTCTCTGACCATCTCTAAAAAGTCTTCTTCGGAAGTTTGGCCAATTCCTCATCGCCAACCTGGAGCCTGGTCCTCTGAGATTGGAGCTCACGATCCCGCTGTAGCTGATGGATAGACAGATGGTTTCCCGGGACACCAGGTACCAGGCCCTTGATTCCAGCAAAGCTTGGTCCTCTTTTTTCTGCCTTCAGACCTTAATAACTCACACTTCTCTCCCTTTGTATGTCTGAGTAAGCCTTCACCCATGGGAGCTTCGCCGGGAGGTTTTCTGCCCACTTTCTCCACACCGTTGCACTGGCACCTGTTCCCCATGCCAGGGTTACACACTCTATCTTGTCCCATGAGAAAGGACACTTCTGCAAGGCAGGAGTGTGTCTCATTACAATAGGCTTGCTTGTTTTGCTCCAAAATGATTTCAACTAAGATGTGTTGAGCCTGTGGTCAATACTTATACTGACAGTATAAGTCATTCCCAATGGGTATATGCTGAAGTTTTAGAGTATCAGCAACTGACAGTAACCAGCGGGGAGAGGACAGGGGGCAAACGGGGGAAGGAGGGGGAAGGGTCGTCAAGGAACATATATAAAGGACCCATGGACAAAGCCAGAGGGCGGTAGGACTGAAGGTGGGAGGCGGGGGTGGGTGGGGCAGGGGAGAATGGTAGGGGGGAAATGGGGACAACCGTACTTGAACAACAACTAAAAAAAAAGAATGTCAGCAATCTCGTGGCCATTATAAAATGTAACTGGAACTTGAACCCAAGTTCCCTGCCTCAGGGCCTGCTGTTTTCCACCACATTTCTCTGTCTGTTCTTCAGTCTAGGAGCACAAAGGCCAAAGAGACAGGTGGGCCGTCACTGTTAGCCTCCTCCTCCACCCCGACAGCCCTCTCGTGCTGATGATGCCTGTTGGAACCGCTTCCTTTTGTTCTAGACCCGCTGTCTGCAAGGAAACACTGACCACTCCACCCCTGTTCGCCAAGCCTGTGCCTAATATACTTCTAGTGCTTGGGCTAGAACAGAGGCTGCGCTCCGCACATTGGCAAGCGAGGGTGTCTCACTTTCAGAAATCAGGGTGGCAGCCAAGTTCCCCTGACGGACGCACTGTGTCTCTGGAGGGGGTGGGTTTCGAGTTTCTTTTCCGCGCTGCTCTCATAGGTGCTTGTGAGGGGATAGACACGCAAGGCAAAATCCTACGCCAGTGCCTTGTAGGCGATTTGTGTCTGTTTGAAGGAGCAAGACCCTTTACTTTTACGACAAAGAAAAACTGAGGAACAGAAACTTTAGGGAACTTGTCAAAGGACACAGAGGCGATAAGCAACAGAGGCAGGATTTGTGGGTCTCCTATGTGGGCCCTAAATGTGCGGAATGAAACAGAGCTATTCTGACCAAAGTGAAGGAGAAATCTTGTACTTCGCTCTAAGTCTTCCCTTCTTGATACGTCTCCCCTCCCCCTGGCTCCCGCAGCCCCAGAAGCAACCCCACAGAGCCCTAGGAGTCCATTAAAAAGTGCTGAAACGACAGAACAGAATTTAAAAATAACAAACTTGATTTCATTAGCTATATTCCTCTCATACAAACATGAGCTAATTTCTGTCCTCTCTAAGGAGAACCCCAAACCAAAAAGCGTCCCATATTTCAAGGTCTCCAGGAGCGGCGCATCGGGGTCTCGTGATGCACCACTCCCCACCCTCCCCTGTTCGTCACATTTCAGGGTGAGGGCCAGGAACGGCCTGCGACCTTGCAGCCTACGTTCCCTCCTGCACCAAGCACAGGGCCAGTGCGCCAGCCACATGCTCTCAGACGCGTGGGCCTTCGTCTTGCACCCACGCCACCAGGACACACAACAATGTCCAACACGTAGTGAGCACTCATGGAACTTTTGTCAAGTAGGTCAAAAATTCCATGTAAAACCTCGGAAGGTACAAACCATTCTTGTATCTCCCAGCCTTCTTTCCTCTGGGTAAAAAAAAAAAAAAGTCAGACTACATTTTACCCCCAACCACTTCAAATATTGGGAGTTTTATTAATCATTCTTTGTATTACCTAGTGACCTATTCCCAGATTTCCGAAATCCTTTAGAAAATAGAGAGCCCAGATCTAGCCATGTTTATTCTCTCAGCAAATCGTTAATGAGCACCTACTAGGTACCAGACGCAGGAAGCGACTGAGTGCTCAGGAATGAAAATGATGGAGACACAGGTCCTGCCGGTCAGGACCTTAGGGACGAAGGCTCTGGAATCCTACAAGCTTTGACCAATCACGAAGACGGTCCACCTGGCGCGGGAGGGTTGGATTACCTCCTGGTGGTTTCTATACGCTATTTTGATTTTACTACATGGGCACCCCGCAGTCCTATGTGATTTTTTAAATGATCTGGCCCCAAGAGGATTACAACACATTTGTTGAGACTATAAAGTCACTGCCTTGTTGCAAATTCTGGCTCCATTGCCCGTCGCCTGTGTGTGGTTAGACAAGTGCCTTAAACTCTCTGTTCCCCGGTTTTCTCCTTGGCAAAGTGTTGACAGTAAGAGGATTAAATTAAATAAGATTGTAAAGTGCTGAGAACAGTCTCTGGCACACAGTAAGTTATCAAGGATTGTGAGCTTGTGCCATACCGCTCCGGGGGGTTCTCTTAGGACAGCTGGCACCTGGGAAAGGATAGGCTTACCCACTGTCCCATGCCCTGGTCCACCACAGTGTGCCGTGTTTCTTTGTGCCCCTCAGTCCACTGAATCTTTGTTTCTGTCATTCTGCCGTATTAAATCCAAAGAAGAAACTGCCTAAGACCCCAGCCTCCCAGCTCTGGCCAAGGGGTCTTCCATTATTTGAGTCAGTATCTGTTTGAAGCAGAGCAGTTAGAAGCAGGATAGTCAGGGTCCCACTTGATTTTCCAGTGATTTTGAGATTTGTTAAGTGGGATGGGGAGTATAAGCATTGAAACATGGCCTAGGGCTTAATGAAATATATCTTGACACTCCGTCTCTGAAACCTCCCTCCTCAGATAATTCCTGAGCAGATTCTCTTTACGCAGAAGACATTAAACGGCTCTCGAAATTCAACATTAATAATGTTTTGTTAAAT
Source organism: Mormoops blainvillei (assembly GCA_004026545.1). Taxonomy (NCBI): domain Eukaryota; kingdom Metazoa; phylum Chordata; class Mammalia; order Chiroptera; family Mormoopidae; genus Mormoops; species Mormoops blainvillei. The sequence continues at coordinate 40,123 of PVJD01005132.1, read as the reverse complement.
GGGGAAGGCTTTAGTCGAACAATGTTGTAAATAATGACATTTTGGGTTTAAAGCTCGGCTGCTTTGGGTTTCGCTCTTCCTCCCGTGGCTCACAGGTTGCTCTCCGCGCCCCAACACAGGGAACCGCAACCCTGTGGCTAGTTCGCCAGCTAACCCAGGAGCAAGCCATGCCGAGGAAGTCCTTACAATTCTGTTGCGAAGGGATCTTAGAGACCAGTTTGAGCCAATCTGTTCCGGGGGTGTGTGTGTGTGTGTGTGTTTATAGCTAATGGGGCAACCGAGGCCCACAAAAGGCAAATGACTCTACCAAGACCACCAGCAGTGTCTGGTCCTTTTTAAACTCATCATGAAACGGTGGGTGATGATAGCTGGGGGAGGCCTGTCATCTCCAAAACGTATGACTATCTTCACGTGGAAGGAAGAGCTTTTAAATCTGCAAAATGAACATAAGGCGAGAGCTTTGCAAGCATTAAATGGGAAAATGCATTTACACACCTTAGCGCAGTGGCAGGCACATTAAAATGCTATAAAAAACAATGTCACTTGCGCCAGACCCAAGATAAGATGCTTCCGCAGTCGTTATTGCACAGTCGCCTCTCTGTGCCATTCTGCTAAGTTCTATGGCTTTCTTTCTTTGCTGCTTCTCAATTAATTCAGTCTGCAAAGCAAACACTTTTTATTAGTTCATACTGTACATCAGGTGCTAAAATGAATCAGAAGCAGCCTCACCCAGGGCTCACAGACGAGGTAATACCTCACTGCAAGGTGTAAGGCACCTTAAAACAGAGGTCCCGGGTTGCTACATGCGGTCCTCTGCCTCCCCACCGTCAGGGCACGTGATATACTGGCACTTTCCCATCCCCATTCTTTGGCCAATGAAATGAGAATGGAAGAGATTAATTTCACCAAAGCGTGACGGTCATCACCTCTCTTCACCTCTGGTGTGTTGAATAGCCAAGCCTGAGATGGCAGCTCCTCCCTGAGCGTGATCCCCACTGACAAACAATGCTATAGAGTGTAAGCAAGAAATAAAATTTTATTTTAAGTCACTGAAGTTTGGAGTTTGTTACCACAGTGGTCATCTAACTTACCCTGGCTGATCCACTCTGGAACGACGAAGGTAAGATTTCTTGTTTCCTCTGTCAGGACCTCTTCCACCAACTCAGGCTGGTCTTCCCTACACTTCACACTAGCCCACAACCGCTTCTTTCTTCTAACTTTAAAGCATTTGCCGGCCTGAAAACTCTCGTGTCCTCCCCAACACTTAACCCTCTTTAGTCTAAAAAATGACCATTGAATGAAGGGGCGAAGAAGTGTCGGGAGCCTCCTCCCTTACTCCTCCCCCAACCCTGTCTGCTGGTCTCTGCCCAGACGAGCGATAGATAAAGCAATTGTGTTTTAATAAAGAAAATTGATTTCCCTTTTCAGCATTTTAACAAATGGCCATGCACACAGATCTCTAAAGATTTATGCCCACAATTTGCAAAATTATTTCTCTATCGATCAGCACATGTTTGTTTTTTTTTGCAAGTTCACTCAATTAAGTGGTAACATTCAGGTAGGTAAATGAGTCAAACCTATGAAGTCCCTGCTAAAGGTAGATGCACGTTGAATTCTGTGACTGAGGGATGTCCGATGCATAGGCAATATTGCTGGGACCTTATCGGGCAGGCAAAGAAGGCACCAGGGAGCCCAGGACAGGAGGTGACATGTGGCTGGGGAGAAGGGAAAGGCGAGTTCAGGAGTGCCAGGCTGTTTGACATCAGAATGACACACTGGCGGTGGCCCAGACAGCTGGATCCCACAGGACAATGGCGAACCTGGGCCCTTAGGGCTGACAAGGAAAGGAAGGGTTGAGGGTGGGATAAGAGGCAGCCTTCCCCGGCCTCACACCACCTCCACCCCCTTCCCTGTTTTTTGCAAAGAACCCAGCAAGCTGGACCTCTGAAAAGCCTCCATTTTAGGTAAACCGCTCAGAAGGGTAGTGATCAAGATATTAACAGGAGATTTCTTGGGGTGGTACAATAGAACTGATTTTTATACCCAGAGGGCTTACCTGTATTTTATCATTGTTTGATGGTGACCACGTGTTATCCATATAATAAATAAAAACTAAAGTTTTTATTTTTAATCCAATCAACTAAGTGGTCTGTGGCTCATGACTGACCAAAGACTTGTCAAACTGAAAACATGCTTTCTTAACAGCTGTCACACAGCTGCATTAAAAACAAAAGCAAGAAAAACACGGGACAAAGAAGGGAGGAAACATAAAAAGGAAAGAAGGAAGTGAAAGAAAAAATTCTGTGAGCACTGTGTGTAGGCACTGGGCTGGGTGCTGAAGACAAGGGTGAAAATCAATCTTGGCATCGAGAAACTTCCGTTCTGAAAGAGAGATAAAGGTAAACCGTGACCCAGGGTCCTTTGTCAAACTAGGAATCAGGGAAGAGGAAAGTTTTTGGTCCTTCAAGAAAAAGAGTCAGGGAGAAGAGTAAAGAAAGGCATCTTTAATGTTCAAACAGAAGACTTGGTGCAAACAGGAAATGACCAAATAAGGGATATAGCTGCCCATTCTGTTTGAGGGAGACACTTAAAGAATGAAGCTGTTTTCAAGGCTCAAGAAAAGGAGGGGACTCTGATGTGGAATTCTGGGCCCTGTTGCATGGGGCAGGTAGGTATCTGGGCAGAAACAGAATGAATGCCTCAAATCAAGCCCACTATTGCATCCTCAAGAGGATGGCCTCTCTGGGGTGGGGGGTGGGGACTGCCCCTCTCAGCAAGGCAGGAGAATCATTGGTACCCAAAAGGATGCTGGATGGCATATGTTCTCTTGCCAGCCCTCTGCGCTTTTACTTTGTTACTGTTAGCCACAATATCCACCTTCTAGTCGGAGGATACAGTGCAAAATAGCTGACAGCTAATGACTTTTTCAGTGGGAAGACATCTCTCTTCTGAGCAAATAGGGACACGTTATGTTATTCTAGGAACTCTTTGTGTCATTACTTGTGTAATTCAGTGATATTTGTTCTTTCAATCATCCAACAAATATTTCCTGTATTCATTCAACAAATATTTATGTGAAGACATGTTAAATGGATGCTTAGCAACTGTGTGATCTCTACCACTCAAAACCTGCCAAATGGCTTCCCAAATCATTCAGAAAAAAAAGCCAAACTACACATCATGGTCCATGAAGCCTCTGTGATCTGGTCCCCTACAACCTTCCCAAAATCACCTCTACCTCTCTCTTTCCATCTTCCTCCCTAACCACAATACACCTGCCACCTTTGCTGTCCCTCAAGCAACCAAATATATTTCTACTTCGCACTTGGTTACTTTTCTGCTTCTAGAACCAAGACCTCTCCAACCCTCCATATAGAAAACAAAAGACAGGTAACATCCACAGATCTTCCTTCAGAAAGCCTCCTCATGCCCCTATAATGTCTTTAAGCCTCTGTTGAAAAGTTACCTTGTCCAAGAGAATGTCCCTGGCCCCTGACCACCAGAGAGTCAGAGTACCAAGTTTCCATCACTAACCAACCTCTTTATCACGCTACATTTTTTTCCCATAGTATTTAAAACAATTGTCATAGTATATAGCCATCTGCTTAACTGTTTACTGCCTCTACTCCCCCATTACAGTAAAAGTCCATGAGAGTGAAGATTATTCACCGTTGCATGCCCAGTATCCAGTATTGCCCGGTATGTAGTAGCTGCTCAATAAATATTCATTCAGTCAATACACAAATGTGGGGATCAGGGCTGGGACTGGCGGGAGCTGCAGTAATAGAGTGGGTTTCTGTGCTGCTCACCATCCTCGTGCCAGCCCTGCCCCCTCATTTAAAGGGAAGCTGGCAAATCTGCAGACTGACAAGAAGCGGCATCTGAGTGAGACTCTCAGGCCTGACTAGTGTCAGAGACAAGACACAGAACTAAGTGATCCATTGTTGGGTTACGGTCTGGCAGTTCTCATCTAACCTGGAAGTGCCAGGTAATTGGATTGGTAATGGGATCTGGAGACTTTCACCTTGAGGTCACCGCCTCACTTCCAGCCCGAGGGACGGCTGCAGCTGAAAGTCATTGCTCTCAGGGAAAACTTCCAAGATCATTGCGAAACATTTGAATCTGAGCTCCAGTGGGAGGCTGTGCCCAGTTCCAAGTGGAGAGCTTGCAAGCCTGTTTCTACCCTTTTCGCACGTGCGATGCCCTAGAAGTGGATGTGAGGTCTTAGCTTAAGGGTTACCCAGGGACGTAGAGGAAAATAGGAACCCTCGGTCAGACCCAGAGTCACAAACTTGCCTCAGAATGACCCAGAACTTCATCAAGATGCCACTGTTTCATCAGGCAACTGGGCTGTGACTCCACATCCGCTGTTTGGCTTTTTTCTGTAATAGCCAATGGGGAGAAACACTGCCTCAGTGGTCTGATTGTTCTACCAGGTCATAAACAGTGGGGGGACACTATGGCCCTGAAGACTGAAAAATGTGGTCTTGAGTCCTGGAGTACCCCTTCCTGGTTGTGTAGCCCTAGAACACTTAGTTAACAGCTCTGCCTTTCCTTTGTCTCATCTATAAACTGGGGACAACGCGTTCACCATGCAGCCTTGTTGTGAAGGGTAGAGCGGAGGCATCTAAATCATTGAGCGCAGTAGCTCACACGTGATAGGTGCTCAAGAAATGATAGCAACTGACCAACAGGGGCCTTCTTCCTATAACCTAGAAAGAGAGGTATTTATGGCCCTACCCAGGAAGTGCATTTATTTGTCAGTCATCAGATATTTATTAAGGACCAATGAAGCAACAGACAGAGTGCTGGATCCTAACCAAATAGCTAGTGTACTAAAAGTGAAGAATGGCGTCACCACACTGAGGGGACACTGCTTTGGTAAACTCTCACAGGAATTAGGAAAGGTCGCTGAAGTCAGAGGCTGCAGTCCTGAGTGAAGTGAGAAAATTGAGCCTTATTTACGCATCTTCAGCCCTCCTTGGGACCTATTAAAACTCTGCATGTAGCAGTACTCAAAATGTATTTGATTTATTTAAATACAAATGAAATGGAATGTAAGCAATGTCCAGGGATCTGGGTTTGAGGTCCTTCCCAGCCTGACCACTGCAGCCCGTTTTGCAGGATTCTGCAGCCAGGCTGGACCCAATGGACTATGCCATGCGGCTGTGTTGCTGACAACAGTGGCCTGATTCCGAACATGTGACTGCACTGCAGGCTACCGGAGCAGGAGGCAGGTGGGTGTCCATAGAAACCTCCCTACGGTAAAAGCCGGGCCGTCCGGGGACAGGGCCCGGGCAAGGAGAGCTGTTTCGTGGGGCTGTGAGCGACTGCAGGCACCCTTGCTCACACCTCTGCTGCACTGCACCTGGAGGCTCAGGGCATTTCAAAGACCAGCCTCGGGGGGAACACCAGGAAGCGGATTTGTCTTATTCAGGGAGATCTAACCAGAGTGCAGCCAAGCAGTGAGCTCAGAGCCTGAGCCCGAGGGCACGGCCCGGGGGTAGGGGAGCAGAAAGCATGCACTTGCCAACTGAACCTGTAGGACTTCTCACCCAGCCCACCTGCCAGTCTCCTCAAAGGAGAGAGTTTCATTCTCCTTTCCTTCTCCCCTCTGAAGAACTGGTTTTCAAAGACCCTGGCCTGCCACTGAGAAGTCATGTCTCAGTAAGAAAAGCAGCTCTGTGCCCCCTGGCCCCCACAGAGACGTGAAGGCGATCAAACCGGGTAACAGCTGTGGAACCCGTGCTGTCCTGACTCCAGCTCCTCCCAGGTCAACTGGCGGGGGCAGTGGGGTGGGGGCACCATCCAGAGGCCCAGTACAGGGAGGACCAGAGGACCAGCAAAGATGGCAGAAACTCCAGGCTTTAGCAGGCAGCTTGGTGCCAGCAGACAGAGCCACAGGAAGGGACATGGGGACCTAGGAAAAGCTATCTGTGGCCCTGTCTCTGTCCCAAGGCCCATGACTCTCATTAAGGCTTCCAGGGTTGCTTCTGGTGACTGACAGGGCTATCTGTCCGGGAAATACTGCCTTGGGAAAGGCCACCTGGAGGGGACATCGTGCTCAGTTAACCTACAGCAAGCCGTCTCTATACCGGCGGAGGTTCGGCAGGACGGGGAGTGCGATTTGAGAGTCAAGGCTTCTGCTGTCAGCTGTGAATAATCAGAGCGCCTTAGGGAGGTTGCCAGGCTCCAAGTCAACACCAGCAACCACGCTGCTGTCCCCTCCCCACCTTCCCCTCCGCATCTGCGCCTCGCATTCCCCTCCCACTAACCACAGATGTGCTGGCGCCTCCAGCTTCCAGGTTCTTCTTCCGAAACACAGGTCTCACAGAGGGCAAAAGTGAGCGCAGGGAAGGCAAGTGGTGGGGGACAGAGGTGTGAGAGGGAAGGCGGACAGCTGCTTTCTAATGATGCATGTGGTAGCAGCAAGGAGACAGCTTAATGCTATTGTTTTTGTGGATATTAAACCACTAATCCACGTCCTGTTTTGGCAACACAGGCCACCTCGCATCTGTATGCCTTACCTACAATCTGTAAAGCTAATTTGTTAAACAGCTTCCTTCTCCCATGGGAAGGAGGCCATTGGTCACAGAAGATTGATTAAGCTCTCGGAGAATCAACATTAATGAAAATCAACACTGCCTAATGAGTGTTTTTATGGCAGCCTCATAAAAAAGAATTTTAAAAGGAGAAACAAATAAACAAAAGCCAACGGCACCAACAGGGCTCCTCACCCAGCCAAGAAGAAAGACCAAGAAGCCTTCTCTCCTACCGTCTCTCGGTCCTTATTGTAAGCTTGGTATCAGGTCAGTGGTCAAGAGACCCTTGGCTAGGCCGGCTTTCCTCCCCACCACCCAGCTCCGACCCATCGACATCAGGTCTGAAAAGCCTATGTGCGCATGCACATTAATTCCAATAGTGTCTGTGTACACATTAGTTCCAAAGGCATGTGCCCTTGTTGTGTGGAGAAAGAAAAATCCCTCTGGTCAGAAAACACTATTTGAGCAGCAGCAGCGCCATTTACTGCATGACTTTGGGCAGGTCGTTTACCCTCTTCGACCCTGTTTGCACATCTCTAAAATGGGGATCCTCGTTTCTCTGTATCTCTCCCCTTAAAGTTGTTACAGTGAAAATCGCACAGGCTCATATACGTAGAAAGCCTTTCAGCCACGGAGCTCTTTGTCAGCAGGCTTCTTATTGTTCTAAGGCACTGCTGGGTAACGGGTGGTGGGCCAAAGACTGGAGTGAGGCTCCGAGACTAGCGCGGTAGCTTACTGGCTACATGACTCACATGAGCTACTTAACCTTCCTAAAGCCACACTTTCTTCATCTAGGAAATAATTATAGCTGTGCACTTTCAGCATTTGGGGGAGGATTAAGTGAAATAACAGATACAACGTGCTTAGGGAGGACTTGGCACGTGAGGAAGAGTTAAGAGACATGAGTCGTTGCGATTAGGGTCCTTATTTTCCCTCATCCACCAACCAGCTAACAACTCACAGACCAGACTGGCAAGATCCACAAGTCCACATGGAAGCCAGAGAGAAGCAGACCCCTGGGCAACACCAGCTTTCTTTGGGGCCCTGGGTTTAAGAGCAGGGGGGAAAGGTGGCAAGGAATTGATGGGTTGCAAAGGGGTGGGAAGGGAGGATGGGGAAAAAATTAGGGATGCCTAACTATAGAGCAGGGGCATCTGAGAATCTCCAAATAACTACAACTGGGGAGGATGGTTTAAGGGTGATGATAGCTCACTGTTCTCCAATGCAGTGCTTATAACAAGAAAATGGGCTTAAATTGGAAAAGAAGTGTTTTAGATGATG
>PVJD01005132.1:0-32200 GCA_004026545.1 Mormoops blainvillei | reverse complement strand
CTTCACATCTCTAATTTTACTTAAATGATAATTTTATGAGCAAATAAAGTTATACATAATACATTTTATGTTTTTTCTTAGCAAAATGATTTTAGATATGTAAATTGGACTGTAAAAATAATATTGCATGTTATTCTAATTTTTAACCAAATTTACATCCCCCCACCCTATTCTCAAATTCCCTATTTCTAATGGTTTTAACATTTCCAAGACCTTGACTTTTTATAAACTTGGCTTAGGTACAAGGGAGAAGTGACTTCACATGAGGTTAGGTGATGCAATCTGTTAATTGGAAAGGTTCTAAAATCTTCTTGGCAAATATCATTACTTCATTTCTGGATCAATGATTGGAAAGGTGGATATAATCATATGAAATAATGTAGGGTAGAGTCTAATGGCCGTCCAACATTTCTGGGGAACATAATGTTTTCTCCCTGCGCAAATGCATTTGAAATACCAAGACCTAGCCTTCTGTCCCTGAGGAGTGTGTCCAATAAAATGGGCATGTGGATTCTCATGAGGCCTCACGGCAGCTGCCCCCGCCTGGGCCCTATTAAAAACTGCTAGAGAACTGAGACAGAGCTAGAGCTATGCTATCCAATACGGTGGCCACTAGCTCTATGTGGCTCTTTAAATGAATAAAACTAAATAATTAAAATTTCAGTTTTTCAGTTGCACTGGCCACTTTCAAGTGCCACTTAGCCACATGCTGCCAGTAGCTCCCATGCTGGACAGCACAGACATAAAAAAAAAAAATCCTCTCATCACAGAAAGTTCTACTGGACAGAATTGATCAAGAGGAAAATGGAGAAGAAGAAATTAGTAATTGTTTTTTGCCATTGTACCAGGATCTCTGCGTACACTGGCTCATTAAATAATCTAGTAATCTCTGTGGTAAATTCTATCATTCTCACTTTCCAAGTGACAAATTGGAGGGTCAAGAAGGTAAACCTACCCAGAACCCCATAGTTACTGGCAAAGGTGGTAAATCTAGGACTGCCTAATCTTGAAACTGCTTTAAGCCTATGATGGGACCAAAGTGAGTAAAATGAAAGTGTACAGAAGGTAGACGTGGGTGCAGAGATGGAAGATAATGGAGGGTTGGGCCAGAAATGCAAATAACTAACTTTAATAGAAGAAGCAGACTCTCTCCTTTACCATGCACCTCCCGGGGAGAAGTAGGAGCTGTCATCCCCATGGATATGTTGGTGTTGTTACTGATACAGGAAGTTCTGAGTAGCCATGCAAACTACACTGCCAAGTATGGGGGAAAGGTGCACATGGGGATTGCATAACACTGTTGGCTGAAAATGCACCATCACAGCGGTCCTCGAGGTACTCCAGGGGCTCATCCCTCTGTTACTGAGGTGGGATGGGACCTCTTCACATTAGTCGGGGTGGCTGGCAGAGACTCAGGAAGGTAGGTCTCATTCCCTGTGCAATGTCGCTATGAAAACAGCTGTACCACAGGGACAATATGATCTGTTTACCGAGCATGTCAGCGGCCAGAGTGGCTGCAGCAGCCCCTTGCCTTTTCTGAATAGCAAAGAATGCATGGTGCCAGTCTCGCAGGCGGCCGGGCATGGGGCAAGCTGGGGAGTTCATGAATAGCAGTAACAGTTGTTCTGAGGCTGCTGAGTGGCAGCAGTTTGCAGGAGCCTGTGCAGCAGAGGGGCCTGCTCATAGCTCTACTCCCAAACTACAGTGGCCATGGCTGGCTGTCCAAGGCTGTTCGGGGTAGGGATGAAGGCTATGGCCCAAGCAAAGGAGGCATCATAATATATAATTTGGGGGTGGGGTTGGCGTGAGAAGATCCTGCTGGATGATGAGATTTCATCTGCGTTGTGCTTTCCAAGGATCACAGTCTACTGTTAGAGCCAGAGACATGGGCATGTGTACAGTTGATGGTTTGACTCTTCTACAACATCAGAATGTTAGCATAGGTAGCTGGTTAGTTATAAATAAAGAAAGAGAGCAAAAAGAATCAGACATTAATTTTAATCTATTAGGGAGCTGAATTGGACATTAAGCCTGATTTACTTGGAAGCTATAACATTCATAGCCTCCCCAGGACTTCATGCCCCAAGTGAATAGCAGATAGAATCAGTTACTGGTCATTAGCCAGGATTACTGAGGGGGAGGGATTAAACAGCAGGGGAAATTCCTCTGCTGAGCACAGCCCCCCTAGGAGCCAAGCTGGTGCAGGGGAGGTGCTTCTACTATGAGGCATGCGCAGTAGGAGCCACAATGGAGCCCATAAGGGGCAGAGCCTAGCCTGGGAAAAGGATCCGATTGAACAATCGACACGGAGCCCTGGAAGATCTAGGAAATGGGTTGGTTAGGGGGAGGGCCCAACACAGGCCCATAAAGGACTGGGGAGTTGATTGGTTAGTTTGAAAACCAGCCGGCTCTTTTCCAAGCCTGAGATAATATAATCACAGCTCAACAAAGGCCTCTCTCTCAGGAACATGTTTGTTCACCAGTTTGTTTATGTGTTCTCTCTCCATAGCAGCTGCGTGAGCCCAAGTGCAGGCCAGCAGCTGCACAGGCTCTAAGCAAAGCTCCAAGCACAAGCCTGGATGGAGCGGCACAACACCGGCAAGAACGCAGATGGGGACAGAGACTCAGTTAGCCAGATGGGGACAGAGACTGAACTGAACTGATCTTTGGCATGGGCTGAGCAAATGGCACAGAATTTCTAGACCCTGACCTTCTTCTGGGCTTGATGAGGACAAGGCTGGACTTCTTCTACAGTGGGACAGAGCTGAACCATCTGGCCGTGGATGAGACAGACTCCAGACACTTAGGAACAGCACTTTGTGTTTGCACCAGCTTTAATAAATCTTAACCATCACACTCCATCCTCCCACGCGTGATCCCCGAAAATGCTTTTCTTGTGACATGACAAGAACCCCATTTCCACCGGCAACAAGAAGTCTGTAGGAGCCCTGGCCAGTGTGACTCAGTTGGGTGTCATTCCATAAGCCAAAAGGTCATGGGTTCAGTTCCTAGTCAGGGCACCTGCCTAGGTTGCAGGTTCAGTCCCTGGCTGTGGTGCATGTGAGGCAACCAATCAATGTTTCTCTCTCATATTGATGTTTCTCTCCCTCTCTTTGTCCCTCTTTTCCCCTGTCTCTAAAATCAATAAGCATGTCCTTGAGCAAGAATAAAAAAATAAGCCTTGGAAAATGTGCCTTGTGCTAGCTGCTCTTTCCAGCGTCCTCTCCATTCACAGGTCGTGGAAGACACTATGCATTTGCCCTGCTTCTTAACAATGCCCCAGACCAGAATTCCTCAAAGTTCACTTTATGGAAAACTAATGCCGAAAGATGCTAATGTGCATTTAAAAGAAGAGGGAGGAAGAGGACAAGGAGGAGGACAAGGAGGAGAAGGAGATGGAGGAGAGGAAATAAAGAAAAAGGAAAACTTACATGGTCAACTTAGTTTGGAAAGCTTTGGATTACACGAGGTTCAACAGGGCAGTTCACTCTAGGATTTCTGAGGCTTTTAAGTGATAATGAGGGGAATATAGAGAGCAGCATTTCCTAAGCTTCATTGACCATGGAATTCTTTTTCCACAGAGCTTCTTGTGGGACTACTGTTCTGGGGAAGCACTGATAAAGATCTCGAACTTGAGCTCACTGTTGCAGTCTTTAGGTTAAGCAGGCCTGCTACTCTGGGGGTGATTGGCTAATCAATGAAATGCACGACCATAGAAAACAGTGCTGGAGACTCCCTATCTCTAGATTTATTTATTAATCTAGGCAACTAAAAGGTACATCACCTGTGTTAATGTTGGGCCCAGGAATATAGATTTCTTCTTTTCTGTTTTCCTACCAGCGTTACAATAGTTACCAGCTTAATAATCAGACAAACTCATCACTGTATCAACACTGAATCAGTTCATCTATTAATATTTTTGAGCATCTTCTATGGACAAAGCATTGTGGTATGAAGCCTGGGAAAACTCAGGTTTGTAAAAGATGGAAAGATTATTCCAGTTATCCCAAAATTTGAAACCTAATGGGGAAAATAGGAAAGGCACATTTCCCCCCGGGGTATCTGCTCCGTGCTTCTGCTCACAGCCCACCTTCAGATGCCTTCTCTCTGGTCCTCTTATTCAATTATATTTCTCTGAATGCCTTTATTTTCAAAATCTCAACTGGAGATAGCTCTGTGTTTTTGGGCCTGTGTACAGTATGTATTATTCATATGCTCACTTGTTTCTGAACAACTTCTGAAAACCAACTCGAGATTAATTCATTAAAAAAATATCCTTTTTCCTCTCTCCCTTTATAGGTCCAAATCTGCTTCGCTGCCACAATTGTATTGGCTGATTGGGTTTCTGCCCTCCCTCTGCCCCCATTCTGTAGGAAAATCATGTCTCTTTAGTACTGCCACTGCATATCCTTTCATGTGCCTGAAATTTATACCATTGTGCTCTGACTTTTGTTTTGTGCTGAATCCCTTTCATGCTCTGTCTTCCTCAAGGTCCTTCTGTCTTGGCAGCCAAAGATACTTCTGTTTGCAGCCAGGAGATTTCCATTGTGCTTTGCACATCACGAGTTTTTTGTTCCGTGAGGTGGCCTTTTGTAGTTGAGTTGGGTAATGTTTTTAACTGGAAACAGACGCAGCCATGCTTCACGAGTCTCATTCTTCTCTAAGGTGCTGCTGTCGAGCCCACTGAGAGAACCAAGATCCTCCCAGCTCACACGAGGAAGGTGGGTAAACATCAGCAGCAAAGGGGATCCCTGTGTTACTCATCAAAGGTGAAAGGTGCAGACCTGTTTGATCACCGAGAATCTTAATCTTCTCAGGTTCAGACACCTTAATCCTTTTTCTGCATGAAAAGATGCCTGTTACTCTTCTTCCTGAAAGACTTGCCTTAGCCTCCTCTTGCATCTCCTGCCCTGGGGCAGCCATCATGGAGTTGCTCCCTCTCTAATGCCCAGCAGAGCTTGTAAAGAGAATTGAGAGAAAATGAGGTTCCCTCCCTGCCCAGCTCCCTAGGGTTAGCTCTCATTTATGGACACAAACACAACTTCAACCTCACTGTGGTCACAAACCATATTTGTTCCATTCTCCATCACCTTGTGCCCAACACCTAGCTGGGATCTGGGACTCAAAAAAACCCTGTTAAATGAACAAACCTCCTTACCTCCTGAAACTGAGCAGCCCAGGCTTCAAAGCACGGGATCCGGCAGGCCTGCTCCCTGCCATCCCCCCCAGGCACTGTTCCTCTGTCACTTCTTGCTGGCACAGTTCTCCAGGCAGCTGGGAGGGCCATGGATGTGGCACAGAACAGTGGCCTGTAAGGTGAAGGGGAGGACATGAAAAGGCATTGACCTGGGAGGATGAAATGCTACCCCATGTATAATGCATCAGTTCAAACACAGAAAGGCACTCTTAAAACTCATGACACAAATCAGGCATATCATTGGCCTTGTTCCAAGTTGCTTCTTTCCTGGTGTGTGTGTGTGTGTGTGATATTCCTCTAGTTCATTACCTCAAATCCAGAATTTCCCTCCCTCACTTCCAGAATTTCAGTTTTTAAAAAATATACCCTTACACTAATTGTTGTCATTTTCTTCATCTCTCTTCAATGTTTTATATATTGTCCTGTATCCCCCACAATATGTTATAAAGCACACATTTATATCATATCAATGTACATTAAAAAGTTACTCTTTCCTTTCTTAAATGTCTCTTTCTTTTCTTTCTTTCTGTCTTTTTTTTTTGTACTTTTGATTCTAGTCCCTCTTCTTTGACTAATTATAGTTTATTAGTTGTTATGGCAACCCCAGATTGCTCTCAGTACCTCTCTTTCTTGATGTGGCTGTAAATGAAGATGTTAGCAAAATAAAGACAGATTTTACTCTCCTGAGAACTCTCCCAAGAGTCTCTTTCCTAAGCCTTTCCCCATCTTCATTATTATCTCTACCCAAAAGTCCCCACACCTCCCTCTCCAACATGGACACGGGTAACAAAGAAGCCAAAAAGCAGATAAGTAAAAGACTGTATATCACCGGTTGCCCACAGCAGTATTATTTACTTCTGTAACAAACGTGGAACTATAGAATGCTGGAGCTAGAGCAGCGAGTTGTGATTTGTGGGATCTTAGGATATGTGATAACTTTGGAGGTGGCTTCTCAGTTTTGGAATAGCAATCATACAGCAGGCCAAACGTGTTAAGGGAAGACAGGTGGCACATTCAATTCTAATTCTTTCTGACATCAGCTTCTGCCATTCATGCCCTACCTAAGACCCCTAAGGGGGGACTCAGATCACTGCTCATTAGACCTACCTCATTTCCTTAACTTTAGCCAAGATTCTGTCTGAATCAGCACCAAGCTGCTTATCTACTGAATTCATAAAAAGATCTGAAAACTTTTCTCTAAATTATCCCAGACCCCACGCTCCACACCCCTTCAGGAATGCATTCCATTTCTATATGTCTTCCTAACAAGTTATTTTGCTGTCACATTTCCTCTGACATCTGTCACCTCGGTATCTAAGCACTCTGGCAAATTCGTGAGGCTAAAAACAAACACTTAAGTGGGAAGAGGGAAAGAAGCTCTTCTCTTCTGCTCTCTCATCTCCATGGGGACAGAGCAGCACAAAGAGGCGACAATTCTCCAAGGTCACTCAGTGCAAAGACAATGTAACAGAGCCAAGAAAAGACTGTGGAGTCCTGACTGTCAGTCCCTGACCTCCGTAACTCAGCAATGCTCTGTCTGGAGTCAGTGTTTCTATAGAAGGTACCCAAAGAGATTTTGTGAATGCTAACTATAGCCAGGAAGAACACTTCACAAAAAGTCAACATGTCTTCTTCCCTTCCAAGCTCTGGGTCCTGCCTCTTTTTCTCAAGGCTGAGTCATCAAACCCTCATTCAATTTAATGTCTATTGACAGTAAGTGCCATGTTCAGAGGTTCCATTCATTCATCAAATAATTCGATCATTATTGAGTCTTCCACAGACAAACAAATGTTAGAGGTGAGTAACACTCTATATACCCTCAAGGATTTGTAACCTAGCAAGAAGTAATAGATACATATGCAAAAAATATATTCTTACTGAGAACTTACTATGTGCTATTCAGACTCTGAGGAGAGAGAAATAGATAAAATCCACTCTTTTCTAACGGACCTTGCCGGTATAGTGGGGGGAAATAGACAACAAAAAATAAACAAACAAATAAATAAATAATATATTACATTAAAACAATACAAGATGAAATGTGATATAATAGAGAAAGAGATAAAGTGCTCAATATTTCTTTTTCACATGGGATAAAGTAGATGAATCAGAAGTATGATCTAGCTTCAGAATTGGAAGTGTAACACCCTAGAGGCCTGAATGTAATTTTTTTTCTCCAGCAAGCAAATATTAATTCACTTGTTTCATTTGCCCATTAGGACCTATTTGAAGTAAGAGACTCAGCACCTACAATAGGCTAGTGACCAAAAACTTTAGAAGAACTTGAAGGTTTTTAGAAGAACTTGAAAGTGGGTAGCAGAGAATGGATTAAAAAATACAGGATCTGTGGGAATTATGCAGTCCACTGGCCATCTAATGAACTGATCCCCCAAAAAAGAATGGAACTATTCCTCTACCCTAATTATTTAAGCAGATTCCCTTAGAGTTGCTGAAAATGAAAATAACAACATTAACCTCTTTTGTCTTTAAGAGTAATTGAGATTTAAAAGTTATTTTTTAAACATTAAAATACTGAGGGACACATCAGGTGGAAAGTTCTCTCCTAACATTTGTTATTTCATTAGTCCACATTTATCTGTCTCTTCGGATGCCATCAGTTGAGCAACATAGAGACATTAGCCCCTCAAATAAATGAATTCAAAGAACCTTGTTATGCAACTCTGTTGCATACTCTCTACTGACCTAGAAAGTGCCATTTAAAATAGTCACCGTCCCTTACTTGCAGAGGGGTCCAGGAAGATAATGCATGTCATCAATATTCAGAGTAGGTATTATGTTGATGAATTTCAAGCAGTGGAAAAATTAATTCTGGGATTGGCTGATGTTATATCTTTAATTGCAGAAAAAGGAAGGGAGAAAAAGAAGTAAGAAAGGTAAGGATAGAGGGTGGGAGAGAGGGACAGAAGAGAAAGGAAAGAAACAGGGAGAGTAAAAAAGGGAAGAAAAAGAAAGGAAAGGGAAAAAACTATACAAGTATCCTAAAGAAGCTGATGTTTGGAAAGAAGTTGTGAGACTTTGAGTTTCAGCTTCACACTGTAGACAACTATAAAACTGAGTAAAACATTCGAGGAAACTCTATAGGCACTGGCAATAGGAAGTGCAGAACAGTGACGTTAGAGGAAAGGAAGCCGTAAAGATGAGCTCTACGTTTGCAAATCCTTTCAGATCACGATATGTTTTCCAAACACTTTTTGAAAAATGGCACAGGGAAGTAGAGCTCAAGCAGAGCACGTTAGCCTCTCTGGGGTCTGAAAACAGATATCAGTGTTCAGGACTCCAGAAGATTCTTAAATTTCAGGACAGAGTAAATGAAAGGAGAAAGCTGCACAGAAGGGTGACCTCGAAAATGGTGGGAGTCCGCAGACCTATTGGAGGAAGGGTGCTCTGGAATTGAGAGGTGAAGGGATATATCAGATGCCTACAGATAATTCAGGAGACGAAATAAAGCAAGCTCACTGGGAACCTTAGGTATGCAGGTCCGACCCCAGAAAGGTCATCCCCGAAGAGTAAGGGCCATACCCTAAAGTAAGAACCACACGCTAAGACTAAAGACAAAACTGAACTGCATTCACCCTAAGAGAATAAAAACAACTCTAATAGGACCCCAAAAACCCACCAATAATATAATCACTTACCAGAACCGAAAGGACAATATAACCCTTATAATTAATGTATTATTCGCAGGGTCCAGCATACAATAAGAAATTACTGCATATGTAAAGATACAGGAAAAATGTGATGTATAATCAAAGGAACCTAGAGTCAATAGAAACAGATCCTAAGATTACTCAGGTGTTAGAATTAGTGGACAAGGACATTAAAACAGCTATTATACATATGGTAAAAATAATATAAATATAACCAGGCAAATAGACTAAAAGCAAAAAGAGATAAAAAGGACTAAATTAAAATTTTAACATTAAAATAATAATATGTGAAATAAAATGTACTGAATGGACTTAGAAGGAGATTAGAGATTTCAGAACAAAGAGTCAGTGAGCTTAGATGGATTCTTATTTATTATCCAAACTAAAGAACAGAGAGGAAAAAATATTTTATTAACAGGGAAAATAACAGAGATTCCGTGTTCTGTAAAACAATCACAAGTGTTATAATGTACATATAGTTTATTTCCAAAAGACAAACATAAAAAATAATTAAGGAAACAAAAACCAAATTCCCCAAATAAACCAAGAATTCTGACTTTTAGATACAAGGCCAGTAAACTCTTGTAGAATTTAAAAAACAAAAGACAGAAAATGTAGGAACATATTTAAATTGCTCCAGCTGAAATATAAATAGACAATCTTTTTAAAAACCAGTGGTGGGGGGGGAATGCATTAAAGACAGAACAGTAATGCAAATGATGGCCAAGTTCCCATCAGAAATAATGAAAGCTAGAACACAAAAGAGAAAATTCTTTTAAGTATTCAATGAAAAAAAGAGAACAAAAACAAAACCCAACAACTACCTAAAATTTTACAGTTAGCAAAAATAATCTTTAAAGTAAAATAAATATATTTTAGATAAGTAGAAACTGAAAGAATTCACATTCAGCAGAGCTTTACTACAAAATAGTCTATAAAATAAAGTTCTTCAAACTGGAAAATGGAACTTCTGATATGCAATAAATGAAGAGCACAAGCTCAGACACATATATAGATAAATATAAACAATAGTATTTTTCTTCTCTTAAGTATTTAAAAACCAGCTGACTTTTTGAAGCAAAAATAAAACAATGCATTTTAAGGTTTTAACACACTTAAAAGTAAAATGTATGAAAACAATAGGACAAAGGGTGAGGGTTAAAAGAATTCTACTTTTGTAGGAGTTTTATATTTCATGCGATGAAATGAAATATTAACTCTAAGTAGTATGTGAAAAGTTCACAGTCTTGTAGAAATTCCTAAACAACTCTAAAAAAATACAAAGAGGCATGGCTGAAGCATCAAAAGAATAAATGAAATTGAATTATAAAAAGAAAAAAAACTAAAAACCAAACGAGAAAGACAAAACAAGTAGAATATAAATAGCAAGATGTTAGAGTAAATCCAAATCATTGATAATTACATTAAAAAACTAATGAATTGCACACTCTGATTAAGAGAAGACATTTTTTTTAGACTGGGGTAAAAAGAAAAAATCAAGATTAACTTAATGTTGTCTACGAGAGATGCACTGTAATATATCATTAAAACCTTGAGAGCTAAAAAACAAGAACAGGACCAGATAAATCACACGAACAGTAATCATAAGAAGCCTTGCATAGCTATACTCATAACAGATAAAACAGATAAAACAGATATTTTGACAATGAGTATACCAGAACAAACAGAGAAATATCACAATGATAAAAGAGATAAATTCTTTGGAAGAACACGACTATCCTGTCAGTGCTTATAATGACAGAGCATCAAAATAATACAGCAAGAAATGACAAAAATAATGAGAAATAAAAATATACAGCTATAGATATAGATTTTTAAATCCCTCAAACAGAAATTTTTAGAAATACTAGAGGGAAAATCAAGAAAATAGAAAAATTTATATAACACTATAAACAGCCTTAATCTAATTGAAATTTTTAGAAAAATATAACCCTAAAACTATAGAGTACACATTTTTCAGGTATATGTGATATAACAAATGTACACCTATAGTCAATGTAGACTATAGATGAGACCAAAAAATAAATTTCAAACATTTCAGAAGATTGAAATCTTGCACATGTGTTCCCTGATAACAAACAATTAAATGATAAATAAAAATAAGATATGCAGAAGTCCTCAAATATTTAGAAATGAATATGCTTTTAGATAATCCATGGATCAAAGTATAACATAACGGAAATTAGAAAATACTGTGAACTGAATGACAATAAAAACAAATCAAATCAAAATTTGTGTAATGCCTCTAAAATGGTGCTAAAAAGGAAATTTATTATTTTAAGTGCTTATATGAAAAGTAAAGGAAATATTTAAAATATGTGATCTACATTTCTATTACAAGACGCTAGAAAACTAAGAGAAAATTAAGCCCCCAAAAAGTAGAAAAAGAATAAAACAGTGGTCTTTAAAAGGTTAATAAAATTGAGAAGATCTGAACGAGACCAACCAAGAAAAATTTTAAAAGAATACGATTATCAGAAATAAAAAGGGGCATCACTGCACATGTTATAAGCAGGACAATAAGGAATATTATAACAACTTTATGCCAATAAATTTAACAACTTAGATGAAATAAATTGATTTCTTAAAAACACAATTTTATAAAACACACAAAAACATAAAAAAATAAAAATAAAACTGTAAAAAATATAAAACTGACAAAATACAAAAATACAAAAGAACACATCTAGTATTTTTTAAATGTGAAATCCATAACCACAAAGAAAATTTACACTCCAGATGCTTTTACTAGTATTATATAACATAGTTCAGAAATAATACAGTCATTCACAAACTCCTTCAGAAATTAAAAAAAATAACTATTTTACATTTGGTTTATCAAGCTAGCAAAATCCTGATTTCAAAACTTGATAAAGGCATTTCAAATTTTAAAAAATCCATGATCAAATACTCTGTTCTCAAACATAGACACAAAACTCTTTTACAAAATGTTAGCAAATCAAAACCACCATTATAGAAGAATTCCAAATTATGACCACATGGGGTTTATATCAGGAAACCAAGGTTGTTCAACGTTCAGAAACCAATCAATATAATTCACCATGTTAAGAAAACAAGGGTGAAAAAATATATATTATATCAATAGATGACCATTTTAATTTTAAAATCATTCAACACCTTAATATCTATTCATGGTTAAAACTCAAAACAGAAACTGAAGGAAACATCTTCATATGATAAAGGGCATCTACCAAAAATTCTGATGATTAACAATATACATAATGGTGATATATTAAATTCTTTAGCCTTTATTTGAAGAAAAGAATGAGAATGTTTCACTTCTTTTAGTCAACATTGTACTAGAGGTTCAAGCCCATAAGGTATGAAAAGTAAATAAAAAAGCATAAAGATCGAAAAAGAAGAAATCTACTTATTCATAGGTATTATGAGAATTTATGTAGAAAATCCTAACATTCACTAAATATATATATATGAAGTTAGAAGTGAATGAAGTAAGGTCACTGGATACAAAGTCTCTATGCAAATATTAGCATGCAAACTTTGGAGAATGGAATTTTAAAATACCACTTAAAATAACATCATGAGACACAATATTCAGGAATAAAATTGGAAACATATGTGTCAGAGACTACACTGATAACTATAAAATATCATTGAGAGAGATTAAAGAAAATATAAGTAAGTAAATAGATATGCCTTGTTCCTGGATTACAAACCTCAATACTGTTAAAGTGTCAATTCTCCTCAAATTTTCTATAGAGTTAATGCAATATCAGTAAAAAGCCCAGCCAGACATTTTACAAATTCATTCTAAAATGTATGAAAATGCAAAAAGCCTACGATAGCCTAGATAATACTAAAAGGGAGAACAAATTCAGGAAGCTCACATAGCCTGGTTTCAGACCGACAGGTTTTCACCGCGGTATTTATTACACATGTGTACAGAGGGTCCTTGACACACAGTGGTTCGGCTTGTGATTTATTGACTTTATAATGGTGCAAAAGCAATACACATTCAAATTTTGATCTCTTCCCAGGCTAACAAAGTGCACATGACACTTTCTCGTGACGCTCGCAGTCAGCCAGGCGATCTCGAGGGTGAAGAACTGACACTCTCCTGCAGTGATTTCCGACCTTTTTCAACTCATGACACACGTAAACTAGGAACTAAAACGCTGCAGCACACCAAAAAATATATATATTTTTGCCATTCTGACCAAAACATAGGTATAATTTTGATTTAATTCAAAAAATAGTAGTAATTATCTGCCTTTTTTTACCCCAAAGTGACTGTCTTAAAAAGTCAGGTGCCTCTACTTATACATAAGAATGTCTAGTTACCAAGAATTAACGAGCTGATCAGACACAGCCTTATTGTGCAATGTGACCGGTAAGATGCCATCTATTATATAACCTATACACCTATGTTCAAGACAGAGCACTCACATGGGATGGCTATTGTTATGTTGCTGTTGTCATTTTTTAGATTTACGATCTAATGGAAAAGAGGTCAGTGACCCTGATTAAACAGTCAGATATTGCGTGTTTTAAAAATTCTTGCAGCACACCAGTTGAAAACTGCTGCTCTACAGTGCACTGCATGGCCAGCTTTCTTTGTATAGTGTGTTTTGTGTTTTCACA
This sequence comes from Mormoops blainvillei, assembly GCA_004026545.1. Taxonomy (NCBI): domain Eukaryota; kingdom Metazoa; phylum Chordata; class Mammalia; order Chiroptera; family Mormoopidae; genus Mormoops; species Mormoops blainvillei. The sequence goes on along the minus strand of PVJD01005132.1, from coordinate 18,691 downwards.
TCCCCTCGTGTCTACAAAACACCCGTCTGTGTCTCCTGCTTCTGATAAAAAGAAGCAAGTAATCTTGAAATGAAACTTAAGATAATTGGCAACTATAGACTAATGGAAGTGTTTTTAGAATGTGTAGTGCAGGTTCAGCTAAGCTAGGCTGTTTGATAAGATAAATGTATTAAATGCATTTTCAACTTCTGATATTTTCATTTATGATGGGTTTATCAAGATGTAACCACATCATAATTTGAGGAGCATCTATATATATTTTTCAAAACACATTGAATTGCACACTTGAGATCTGGATCTATAACTGTATGTATATTTATCACAATAAAATATAATAAATAATTGCAACATCCTATTAGTAGACTATATCACAAGAAGGTAAGAGTGTTCTCAGGTGAGTACAGATGAGAGGAGACAAGTAGAGATGCCACAAACCCCTTTTTCTTTTTGTCTCCCTTAATAAATAACTCTGATGAATTATTCTGTGTCGACTTGGTTACACCGAAACAACTTACCCCGAAATCTCTTCTCTAAATATAGAGTTCCAAGTTAGAATTGGCCAAAAGAAGAATTTGCACAAGACTTTGGAAGGCAGAAGTGAAACGGTAGCTAATATTCTCTGATGGTTGCCATAATCCAATTGCCCAATGGGTCCTCTTGTTCCTCCTTTCGTTCATCTTGTTCTCATTCTCCTCTGCTCCTCATCCAACCCTTTTTATCAACTACTGATCCCGTTGAGGAACGGCAAACTTAGGCTCACCGCCAGACACCCGTCTCAAGACCCACAGAGCTGAGAGCCGCATACAGGCAGCATTTCCCGCAGGCCTCCGTCAGAGGTCCCTTGTCCGCTCCGCCTTCAGAGGCCGGACATATTCTCAGGCTCTCCGGCTGGCTGTTGGCTCATTTTCTGTTCCTCCAGCTGCATTTCTGGACCTTCACTTTTCCAGTTCCTTCCTGATTGTGTAAGCTCTGGCTACCAAAATAAACCCCTTATTGCACAGCATTTACAATGACTCTGATTCCCTGGCTATGAAAAGTTAGAGGTGAGCTCAGGGTACTACATGCCCGGCATGTAGGAACGGGGAGGAACGGGATACAGCCCTGCAGTAAAGTACTGCAGGGAGAGACGTCAAACAGATGGCATTAAACCTCAGGTGAAGTTTCAGGTACCACTGGAGCTTTCCAAAGTCATAAGATGCACCTTTGAATTAAAATATGCTTCTCCCTGAAGTCATCTGACACAGGTTCTGATTTCAGAAAAGAAGGTCCAATCTTAGGTCCCTGAGTTGGCCAATATGTACGTATATAACTGAAAAGTCAGAGCGTGTTGGGAGATGATAAAGGGGGTGTGTGCATACAGGCATACTTGAGTGTTTTTAAGGAAAAACAATGCACATCTTTTAGGACAGAAAAAAAAAAAAGAATGGTATGTCAGAAACAATTAACCCAGCTTTTGTATTTAGAAAATTATGGAATCTTAGAAAAGTCCTGGTGCAGTCTTATTAGTTAGTTTGTTTACCATAAAATACAATATAAAACCAGTTTTAAGCTCTTCATAAAAGAGTAGAAAATAACTTGAGTTTTCACTATGTGCTAAGCATATTTCCTTTTTATAACTGTCCTGTAAAGAAAGTATTACTAGCCTCATTTTACAGATAAAACTATGACTCAGATCTATTAAACAGCTTAATTAAAGCCACACAGCTTTTAAGTAGGAGAACCATGAGCTGGTCTCATGCCTGCGTGACCCCAAGTCCTGATCAGAGTCTTTCCATAAAACCACCCTCATTTTGAGGATCGACTTCCATTTTAGAAAAGAAGAAAAGCTGTTGTGTAGGTGTTACCCCTGCGAAATTATTTTGAAATACTTACCAAGAAAATAATGTTTAAATACCTCCAGACTTTCACATGCATTTATGTGATACTGGTCAACTTAGTCACTTTAAGAGAGTATAGATATATCCTAATATATTCCAACAATAATGCTATTTTCCAAAATATTTTTGGAACTTCTCTTTCAAAATAGCAGAAATGCAGCACAATTGTGTGTGTGTGTGTGTGTGTGTGTGTGCGCGCACACACATATTCATACATATATGCACCCATGCACACATATTTTATATACTACATACATATAAAATTTTTATATATTGATATATATGCAAATTTTAGATAGAGAAAAAAAGGAAGGAAAGAAGGAAGGAAGGAAGGAAGGAAGGAAGGAAGGAAGGAAGGAAGGAAGGAAGGAAGATGTATATGGCACCTGCTTTCCTCTACATTCTCGAATGCACGCATAGACCCCAAGGTGACTTTTTTGAAAAACAACACTCCTTGGAGATGTTCACTCAGAATTCGGGCAAACACGTGTCAGGCACATTCTAGAGGGAATAGCTGCATTAGAAAGGGGGTTGAACAATATGGCCGTTAAGGTCCTTTCCAATGCTCAGGTTCCCTGTAATATAATTTATTATGTTTGTTTAAGAGAAAATCACTCTATTACATTATGGTCACACCTCACTAAAAGGACTATGCAAATGGAAGATGGATCTTTGTTATGAATAGAAATATTATGATTGTCCTGTTAGTAGAATCCCTAATGCTGAATTAAGTTTCACTGACTCTCATTGTGAAGTGAGACAGGCCCCTCCTGGGTGCTCTTCCCTTTCGCTTAGCAGGAGTCATACTTGCTTGCTTAGTGTCCAAAGTCCCCTCTAGTTCTTAAATTCCTTCATGACTAATGCATACTTGTTCATCAGACTGGATCAGAGGAAAACTTAATAAATAGTTTTAAACGAACAAAAAATATTTGTTGAAATGACAAAATCATAGCTTGAACGATCCACCTGAAAGTCTTCCCTGTCCTATCATCCCCATGAAATCATTTATGTGGCATTCACCAAAGGCTCCCCGCGTAGAAGGCAGGCAGCGGGTCCTGTGAGGGACAGAGAATCCTCAGGCGCAGGAAGAGCGCAGCCCAGCCAAAGCCAGGAAGCTCTGCACACAGCCACAGGTGGGCGAGGCTGCAGAAACGGCACGCATTTCACAGGGACGTGTTCTGCCTGGGTGGGTGGGGAGGGCAGCGCATCAGGCAGGAAAAGACGCATTTATGGTCCCAGCAAAGGGAAAATCATAAATTCAGACACAGAAGCAGAAAGATGCAAAACTTTTGAACGGAGCTGAGCAGTCCGGTTTGGCTAAGGCTTATGGTCTGTGACAGAGAGTGGTGGGAAATTAGATGTTGATTCTGGTCATATGGAAAGAGCTTTCATTGCCAAGTGCACTTGGGTTTCCTCATGGCTCCCAAAGGTAACCAAACTCTATTCCCTGGGACCAAAATGTTACTTTATATGGCAAATGAGATTTTTCAGGTGTGATGAGATACTCCTGGATTACCCAATAGACCCTAAATGTAATCACAAGTGTCCTTACAAAAGGAAGCCAAGGGAGGTTTGAAAGTAGAGGAGAAAACAATGTGAAGATGGAATAGAGAGAGACTTGAAGATGCTACCCTGCTGGCCTTGAAGATGGTAGAAGGGGCCATGAGCCGAAGAATGCAAGAAACACAGGCCTAGCAGTGGGACCAGCGAGCGCTGTCCTCTGGAGCCTACGGACGGAATGGGACCCTGCAAACACCGTGGTTGCAGCCCAGTGAGAGAAGTTTTGAATTTCTGACCTCCAAAACTTTACGAGACTAAATATGTATTGTCATAGGCATCACATTTTTAGTAATTTACTACGGCAACCATAGGACATTAAAACAACCAGGTTAAGGCATTTGAGTGTTATTCATTGGGCCATGAAGAGTGTTAAAAGTTCATGTAGAAATGGATGGAGGAAAGGCAAACAGAAGGCGGAGGGTGAGGGAAAAGAATACAGAGCATTGGTTTGATTTTAGAAATGGGTAAAATCTCCCTAGACATTTTATTAGCAGAGCATTTGGGGATCCTCTGGGATAAAAGGTGCTAGAGAGAATGTAATAATGCTAATAAATATTCGATGGCTTCCTGAGAACATGTCCTCGGGTGAACTACAAGGCAGCTCTAAATGTTACGATAAGAGATGCGGAAGGCTCAGCAGTTTGGGGTCTCAGGGGCGCCACAGAAACCATGACTGTGCTTGTCTCCCTTCCCCTGAGACTGGCATCCCGCACGTCCTCCTCCCCAAACCATAGCTCGTGAGAGCCCAGGGAGCGGCAGCAAAGGGCGGAATCAAGAGCTGTTCCAAGCAACAGTAGCAGGAGGCGTTTCATGAATTATTTAGCATTTAACCACGATGACTCAAGGTCTGTCCCAAAGGCTGCGCAAGAGAAGACTGGGTTAATCAGTAGGGACTTGTCCTGAGTGGTCAGCCTAGACCACTGAAGTTGACAGTGGGGACAGTTGTCCATGCTGGGGCCTAAGGCCTGCTAATTCATCTCCCTCGCAGATCATCAATCGGCGATCGAGGTTCCTCTCCCCAAAGAGCTGACTTGTAACCAGGGATTTGAGGTTCCCGGCCCTGCTGATGCTTCATCATCTTCTGACGGTCTTTACAGAGTCAACTGAGGATGTGACATTAGAGGTGAAAGATCCCATATTTCAAATCAAGGGGTATCACACTACCTTAGAACTGAAGCAGGCCTTGGAGATCGTGTCACCGAGCCCTCTGATTTCACAACTGAGAAGGCAAGGTCAGGAACGTCCAGTGTCCCAGGGGAGAAGCCTCTGATGTCCCAGCTGCAGATCTTGCTCCCAGGTCGCACCCTCCAGTCAGTTTCTCCTTGGGAGTAGGAAACTCAGGCATCACCACCACCTCGGGCTGATGTGTCGAAGAAATGCATGCTCAACTGTTGTTGCTGCCTGGAGAAGAAAGGTCTTCTCCCCAGGGACCTTGCCTTTCCTTCTGCATAAGGGTCCGCTTTGGATCGGAGTGCACATGTAAAGCAGATTTATTGGAAAAGGGGGAATGGAATGGAACCAAATGGACCTGCATCTAGAATTCTAGCCCTGTGACTTACTTGCTGTGTGATCACAGGTATGTCATTTGATCTCTCTGATCTCCAGTTTCCTCAGGTATAAATAGAAGATGATAATTTCTATGTCAAAGTTGCTGCAAAGATTAAATTGCATGATACCATGAATGCAAAAGGGCCTAATGGAATACTTAGAATATACTATTGCTGGATAAGCGCATGCTGGATCTGAATTTAAATGAGTATTTTTAAGAGCGCAAGTATGAATATGAAGGTTTCCAAAAATACCTTCTCTCACAGCCTCCTGTAAATACCTAAAAGTCTTCCATTAGTAATATAGAATTTAGGTTCTAGAAGGACTCTCGGTCTTTGGGAAATCCCATTAAAATGAACACACTCCAGAACCTCAAGGCAATATTACTTAACACCTCAGCAGGAATTAATTGTGAGGAGGAAACAGTCAAGGTCCTCAAAATAAGAAAAAAAGAGGTAAAAGAGAGAGGAACAGAGAAGCCAGTTGTGCTGAATGGAGCCAAATACCTGGCAAATTCTCAGTTTCCTTCAGGCCAAAGAAACATGGGAACTAGAAACCCAATGGGATTTCAAAATTCTAAAACAACCCTGAAAGCAATGCTTGTCTCATTTTCTTCTTTCCATGTTTTCCAACAGCGAAAATTGTTGGTAGGGAGAATGGGCCAGGCCCACTTACCTCCCCTGGATGTGTGTGCCCGTCTGGGCCTTGTGTTCTGAACGCGAGGAGCCCGAGCCCACCCCCTGCTGCAGGTGGACATGCGCTTATTGAGCTCTCGCAGACGTAAAGAGCAGCGAAGCAACGTACTCCCCTCGCACTCACCTTCAAGCAGAAGTTGCAGATTTAAAGCAAGTAATACAAGATAACAATTGTTTTATAGAAGCGCTAATGCTAGGGGAAAACAGAAAAGGAAAGCCTTTTTTCCTGAGGGTTTGGGAATAGGGGGAGACCTGGAGGACTTCACAAAGCGAGGAGATAAGAGGGTTGACATGGGCGGTTAGAAAGAAACAATCGGCGGTGAGAAAGAAAACTCTAACAAGATAGGACAGCATCGGTCAAAGCAGACGTTTGAGGGCAGGCACATTCGGTAGCTCCACCACTTCCGTGGTCGTGCCCGTTGTTACGGCTGCTGTCGCTCAGCTCGGAAGCACCGTTCTTTCTCGGCAATGCGGTCCTAGGGCCGCGCGTCTGCAGGTGACCCATCGATGTTGTCAGCTGGCTCCCTAGGAGGTCCCGCAAACAGAGGACAGTCCGGTGAGACTGGAAAGCTGGGGAAGCGCAGAATTTGCCCTTCCTGTCGGCTTGCTCTTCCATCAGCATTGCCTCATTAACAGCTTTTCACCCAGGAAGGAGCAATGGGTTCCAATCCCTAGGGCCCTTTGACTGCCAGCCCAACTGTGCCCCTTGGGAAGTACAAGCCTCCACCTCTCCCTCATCAAAGACGTAAGCTCAGGAACACAAGGGCCTTTCTCCAAACTCCTGAAGTCCAGCAGAAGCTGAGTAGCCCCTCCTCCCTGGAGGTGTGGGGACCTCCTCCGAGGAGCTCTGAGGCATCTCTTCCTCCTTAGAAATCTTCGCCTCCAACAGAGCCCCTTCTCTGAGCTTCTAGGCTCTCATAATCCCCATATTTTTTCTTCAGCCCACCCCCTTACGCTAGGATTGGAGCTGCTTCCTGTAGTTATAAACTCTGTAATAGCTCAATGTTCCCTTTTTGTTTCTGTCAGTCCTCCAACACCCGTCTAATTAATTCCCTATTGTAAATGTTCTCTGTTCAAATACCTCGGGAGGTTTCTCGCTTCCTGCCGGAATGCTGATGGATACATCATCCATGAGATACAAGTGGAAGCCTGGCGAGGCAGGGTGGGACCCAGGTTGTGGGGGTCTTTGAATGCCATTCAGGGTGCTGCTGGGTTCCCTCTCGCAGATAAGGGGGAGGGGCCCCCACAGGGATCCAGGAAAGAGGGTGGCGTGATAAAGGCTGTGCTGGCGGTGGGTCCTAGGGCTGGAAGAAGCGATTACTGAAAGCAAGAAAATGACTTAGAAAAACATTTCAATAATCCCACCATGAGATGTTAAGAACCTGGCCGTGGCAGAGAAAATGATAAGGAACGTATTTGAAAACCACACAGATGTTTCATTCTATTGGTAGATAATAGGGATGCCTTTGGTGGGCAAGTCTATTCTATTCATCAGAGAAGTGTCCCACCTTCTCCCTGAGGGTAAGGAGATGTGGCATTTGAAAGAGAACAGGTCTTTGATGAGGCAGGGGGACATTATGGGTTGGAACTGTCTTCCACCACACCTAGGGGGAATATTGTATAAAACACTCAACAACACATCAAGTCTCAGTTTCCTTACCTTTGATATGGAGCAAACTATACCTCCACTAAATGGACTTTTAAATCTGCATTTCTTAAACAAACTGATAATTAAAATTCCCTGGAAAGTCTTTGAAAAACGTCAATTACCAAACCTCGCCCTAGACTTACTTAATTAAAATTTCCCAAATATGGGTCCTGGAAATCCAATTTTTTTTTTCAGTCTCCCAGGTAATTTTAGCAGGAAGCCATGTTTGGAAACCATTGACTTGGAGTTTAAGATGGATAATGCACGTGACTGTATCCAGCTCACAGTCTGCTGCTGCCCACGCCCACCCAGATTCCCTCTTGGCACTTACCACTCTCGTACATGCAGGTAGCATCCTCACGCGAGCACCTGCCACTCTGCGGGAGTATTCTCTGGCTGTGGCAGTGTGCTTGGCCCCAGGTGAGACAACTCCGGCGTGTGCTCTGCTCACTGGGGATGAGTCCAGGTGCTCACAGAAGCGGACATCATCACACGCTGTCTCACTCAAACAGTCTTCTACCAATGCCTCCTGCCCATGCACCCCAAGGGAACTCCTTATACTCAAATCCTTTTCCCAAGGTCAACTTCTGGATGCAGCAAACCTAAGACATATGTACTTAGTCACTGTTAGAGTCTCTCCTCTTCCTACCCTACAATCTCAAGTTCAAGTGGCTGGTGACAGCATTTCCCTATAGACAATTCTTCATCTCTTCTGATCATTACAACAGCCTTGGGCACTAGGAAATTCTAGTGTTCAATTTCTATATGAGGAAATTGACACCCCAGTTGTTAAGTGATTTATACAAGGCGACAAAGGAAGAAGTCATATCAAGGCCTAAAATTCCATTTTTTCATAATAGCAAGAGTTCTGAGAATCTGATGAAATGTGTATCTCCTTCCCAACTCTCTCCCCCACAAAATGCAGCCACTCACCTACTCACAAATTTTTAAAAATCATAAATCGATTTATTGATCATAAATCGATATGCATGGATTTCAAGAGTGTCTACAGATCCCTGTAGGGGACGTTAGGTGGCCATAGGCCCTGGGTAAGAAGTCCTGTGTTTCTGAAAAGCCCTAAGTTTCTTCTCATGAGACTTACCTTTTTCCTAAGATTTTACTCAAGGCCACGGGACCTACCATAAACTTCTTCTGATGTTTTGCATTAGAACACCAGCGGGCAGCAGTGCTTCTAAACACGTGGTCAATGTCGTATACATAATGGAGAAAAAGAAAGGCCCCTGCTATCTGAGAGTGTTCATTGACAGACACAACTGACAACCAACAATCTAAAACAACAATTACAAAAAATAAAACAAAAACAAATAAATCTATGAGCAGGTTCATTTTCAGAACCCACTCTGCAGCAATAATAGCAACTCAGTAAAGGGTGTTTTTCAATACAGAGAGTGGTATAAAAGTCTCATTTCGAAAGAAGGAATACCTCTAGCATATTTATCAGGGAAGACTGTCTAAAGGTGCCAGGCTACATGATATTTGAAACATGGAGATCTTAGGCGATGCCCTGAGAGTGGCCATTCTTCAAGCAGCAAAGGGACAAACTGAGGGGCCACCATGTCTGACCTAAATTTCGGTACTTCGGTCTTAGCAGACCTTGCCAGTCATGGTGACCCTGGGCAAGCCGCCTAAAGCCTCCGTGTTTCACTTTCTCCGTCTGTAAAATCAAAACGGAGATAGGACGCGCTTCATCAGGCTTCCGTGGAGACGAAAGCAGTCAGTACCCACACGGCGCTGAGAGCCGCGCCTGGCGCTCGGCCGGAGCCCACTACACGGTAATTATCTACCTTCACCTGAGTTCACTGGAAAACAGTTCTTGGGACAAAACTCATGAAAACACTTAACAGGGGGAGGGAATCAGTAAAATGCCAGGAACAAAAATGAGGGAAAAAAGATGAGAAACAGGAAAGGAGAGAAAGAAAATACACGGTCCAAGATCATGTGTTAACAAGAAGACCACAGCATGGCCAGAAAACATCCCTGGTGGACCGGACCCTGGTCCGTGGTCCCAGGGAGGCCACAGAGAACCACCACATTTAAGGAGAAAGAGCCTGAACAATATGCCTGCTCCCTTCGTTGGATCTCTAGACTTTTCCTGGGCATCGTTCACCTCACGGAGCACTACTTCTGTGTCCTGGGCTTGGTGACCAGGCCCCACCAGGTCATTTCTAGAGCCTCAGTGTGCCCGGCCAGTTCAGACCTGGGTGAGAGGAAGGCAGAAAGGGTCAAATCTCTCAAAACTGTTATTTTCAAACGTGTAATATAACCTTTCCTGCTACCCAAGTTCCTATGTACTTACCACCTGGTCTAACTGAAGTTTTTCTCCTATTTTCTGCTCCAATCACAGACAAAGAAACACTAGATTAAACCTTCCTCCACTAAATTAAATTTAAATTTCATAAAAGAACCACAGTGAATCTATGAGAAGGAATGGATCTGTGGCCAAGAATCAGCTGTGTGGTCAAGATCAATGGGGGATTTTCATTTTGAAACTAAAGATAAAATGTTTTCCACTCAGGCTCTCTAGACACCGTGTTTCAGAACTGAGGTGGAACCAGTGACGAGATCTGCCAAGAAGAATCCAGGCTCTGCTCAGTTCTGCGATGTCAATACTGACTAACAGAAGCTGAACGGAAGAGCCTGGAAGCGTCCCAGCCAGAGGCAGGGAGGCTCACGGCAATACGCGGAGCCACGGGCTGGCTCTCTGGGAGCAGACTGTGAGACGGAGCACATTCGGGACCCACAGGAGCGACACAGAGGGGAGGGCTGGGCAGAGGGACAAGAGGGAGTGTGATGTGGGCCCACCAAGCCCCGGTCGAGTCGACCCAGCAGGGAGCCCTGCAGCAAGCAGTGCCTCTCAGGGCAACTCCTGTCGGTCCCAGATGGCCAGGCCTTTAAACCCCCTCCTGCTCAGGCACTGAACACAAGCTTCCTTAGAAAATAGGACCTCAGATGAGGCCACGCCTTCAGCTGAAACAGACCCTGAGGAGCTGAGAGCAGGAAGATACCCATTCCTCATTGGACTGCAAGTCTTCCCTGAGCGGGGTGTGAATGATCCATGCCCCCTATCTACTGCTTTGCCACGTGGATCCATTTTTCCACATACCTTCAGGGAGCAGCTCCTCCAGAATTTTGGGGGACCCATCTTCCTGAGAACAGGGTGGCTGATGAGAAAACCCACAGCCCATTGTCTTGGGTTGTCATTGATGCTTATTGTCTCTATACCCCAGAGTCCAGAACAGATTCCCCACCCCCTCAGCTAACACCTCTCTGCGGGCCACAGTGGCTTACCTAGCCGCATGGTTCTGTCGAATCCAAGGGGATCCTGAGCCTCTGGTCCTCGGGTCATTCTCAGGGCTGGGTTGCTGCACCTGTCCACTTACAGTCACGATTGAACCAGGCGGTGTCCAAGAAGCACTCACAGTTATTGATCCCTGGCCCCGCTGTGTCCTACAGCTCAACCCAGTCCTAATTATCATGATCTATTACTTATACAAGGCTGGTAACTCCTCTTCTTGTCCATTAATCCACGAACAAGAAGCACTCTGCCCAAAGTGTGGTGGCCACAGCCATAGCGTGTAGTTCAACAGAAATCTCACTGTGTTCCCAGTGACAGAGCACCTTTAGGGGAACCATGACCTCTCATCCTGCAGAACCTAAGCTACATAAGTTCTCCAGTGGGCATTAGGGGTGCCCTGGACAGGGGGCAGTTCTGCTTCCACCCTTTGATTACTGGAATTGTGTATTTTTTTGTTTTTCTGTTGGGGAACACAGTGCCATGGAAAGGTTTTTGATTCGGTGAGTATCATGCATTCCCAAGGGTGGAAGCCCACCCTTGTATACTGTCACCTCCAAACTAATGCTTCATCTGTGCCTTTAGAAAACCATTCCAGGGATCTGTCAACTCAGCAGGATCTGGGTAGCGTGGGATGTGATGCATCCACTGGCTGCCGCGGCCATGGGGCCACTCCATATGACCTTTGCTGTGACCTGGGTTCCCTGGCCTGGCACAATGCAATGTAGGGGTCAGAGTGAGTGGATTCGACTCTCCATGGGCTCTCTGATGATAGTGCCAGCTGAGACCTGTGGACCACGAAGCCAAACCCATGCTTAAAATATGTTTATTCTTGTGAAGATAAAACCCAGGCTCTTTCAGAATGGGAATGTAGTTACAATGGACTAGATGTGCACATCCTTCCCAAATTCATATGTCAAAATCCTAATACCCAGTGTGATGGTCGGTGGGGCCTTTGGAAGATGCTTTGATTATGAGGCTGGCACCCTCAGGAATGGGATTAGCACCTTTATAAAAGAGACCTCCTGAGAGCTCCTTCCACTCTCAGTTCTCTCTCTGAGAGAATTTATGTCCCCTCCCTCTCTCTGCCACGTGCGGACACAGCAAGAAGACAGCCAACTGTGAGCCCCAAAGTGGATCCTCATCAGACACCAAATCTGCCAGCCCTTTGATCTTGGACTTTCCAGCCTCCACAACTCTGAGAAATGAGTGTGTGTTGGTTAAGAGCTACCCAGCCTACAATACTTTCGTTATAACCAGCACAGACTCAGACAGTAGTCAATTCACCATCAAATGCTCACTCGGTCTCCTTAAGGAACCCTGTCAGTCTGGAGTCTCGGCATTAGTCTGCGTCGCAAGCAGGTCGAACAATTATCAGTGGCAGAGACCAGGTTGGTCACCGGCAGTCCCTGTTGTTGGGCCCACGCGGGCCCTCCTCTTTTTCCGCCATGGCCCGTTTATTCACATGTCCACGGCTAATATCAACGAGCAGGTCATTTTTTCTTGGCAATTGTTTCAGTGCCTTTTTCCTGGGGGATAATCTCTGGTGGGCATGATCATGTGGTACAAAGATCTTCACCCATGGCGCGCCCTTCCCTGCGCTCACCTGCACGTCCCTCCCCTAAACGTCCCACGCTCCAATCTTCCCATCTTTGTCAGGTGTCACTAACCCGGTCCTGCCACAGCTAATCTGCCCGAGTTGGGCTGTTCAGCAAGTAACTGGAGCTCCGTCTCTCTACCTGTGAGTCCTGGGGCTAGTCCTCAGATTCCTCCGCCCATCTGCTTGAGCTGCTGTGCGTGCAATCAGAGAAGCCCTCTGGTTTCACACCTGGCCCTCAATTGCCAGCTGCAGCTCAGCTGTTCACTTTCCCTCTGCAGAGCATGCATAACCCCTGGCAATATCCACCCAATCGGATTATCCTCATAACTAATATTTTCTCCATTCCTTCCAACCCCCGACATTCTGCACCCACTAGTGCATTCCCTCCGCCAGCGAGCCTTAACCATCGGACCCCCACTCGGTGTCAGAGGCTTTCTTTAGTCCACTTGCCTCCAGGGAAGGAGCCCTCCTGCCAGCCCAGAGGTAAGTGATCCAGCTCCAAAGCTCATCTTAGGCCGTGTCTTTGCACCGTCTTACGTCAGTGCCCTCGTAGGCTGGATTCTCTAAGCCGGCTCTGCGATGGCTCAACGTATTAGTCAGGGGTCAATGTCTGTGACAAGAAGGATGCCGCAGGACGGAGAAAAGGGAAGTCTAGCTGTGATTCAGGCCCCAAGGAGCTTCGGAGTGACCATTGCCCATCAGTGTCCTTCCTTCTCAGGCTGGGTTGGCTGGGCCTCTATGCCTCCCCCAGGTTCAGTCACCAGATGGGGACTTCCCTCGGAAAGTCAAGATGCGATGAGGCAACCAGCTGCGGTGACTGAGACGGACCCTGAAAGGGCTGAGAGCTGGAGGGCGCGCCCCAGGGCTGGACAGCAGGTTTTCGGGGTTCGGGCAACGCCTGCTTTTCCACTCGTACTGAGAAAGTACTGCATCACAGTTATATCTTCACTTTCAGCATGTCAACGTGAAAACATGGCTGCAGTAGCATCTCCGTTTTCTCTCTGGCTCTCGCTCTGTGCCTTCTTGTCGCTGATTAGAACTCAGTGAGCGTAACTAGTTAAGGTCTGCCCAGCATCCAGGGTTGTGATTACCGGTCTCTGATTAGCAGTCTCTTGCCTATCCAGGTCGCTCTTTTTCTCACCCTCAGGGCACGGGTTGGTTGTGTATGGCGAGTGTATACATTATGAATATTTCACTTTGTAGGCAGCCTCCCCCGGCTGCAAGTAAAATGCCATGTGCCCTGCAGGTCTTCATTTAGGATAATAATTAACTAAAAAGGAGAGAATGAGGACCTGCTGTGAGGCCCAGAATTCATGTTCGTTCTCTCTCTCTCTCTCTCTCTCTCACATGCGCGGGTGCGCGTGCGTGTACACACACACACACACACACACCAGTCACTCCAGCTGGCATTCGATTAGCATGACCACAGCACAGTGCTAATGCTAGTTGTAGCTAGTGGTTCATTCACTGAGCGCTTCTGCTCATTCACTGTGGCTTCCGATCATTCACTGAGTGCTAGGCACCGGCGATGCCTGTGGGGTCGAATGGCATAGTCCCTGGCCTCATGGAGCTTGCAGTCTCAAGGGGGAGACAAACAAGGAGAGGCACGTGCAATGACACGTGATAAGAGTTCTGACAAATGCACTCTGGCGCTGGGGCAACACCTGTTCCTGCGAAGGCCCAGCCGGGCTTCAGCAACGGGATGAAGAAAATGGGTGTGAGGGAGAGCAGGTCTGGGGGGAAGGCTTGGGGTCCAGTTTTGCCTGTGTTAAGTTGGAGCCAGCTGTGTATGATTAGGTGGAAACGGCTTGAAACTTGGATGTAATATCAGCGTGAGAAATATACATTTGGATTTGACATTTTGTGATAGTCACTTTTACAGTGCAGTAGGCCACACCTGTCCTCACGCCTTTTGTAGTTGGGGGGAGGAGTAACAAGAAGCAGGTAGGCACCCTGGATGTTAGGCATAAGAAGCTACATAAATCTTGAGACTGTAAGAAGAAGTCCGGACAATGCCGAGGGAAGGAAATCCTACCACTCAGAGGAATTTACAAGTCAAATCCCTCCCTTGGCCCTTCAACAGAGAGGAAAGAGGGAACAAAGAATCGCCGACAGAAGGTTTTTAAATAAATCATAATTAGTAACACACACATGGGCTCAGTGTGGGTGAACAATTAGACAGCTAATTGTATGGAAGCTGCATGTTTATGAAGCCAGGGAGTCTCACCCTAAAACGAGGAGTTTCCAGCTATTGGAACGGTGTCTGGAGGGACCGAGGTTGCCAGGAGGACACACCCAGACCTCCAATCAATTGTTGTTAAAGCTAACAGGTGTGTGCATGTGTTGCAGGGATGCTATGTATAACTCTACATACTGAGAATTTTTGAGCACCTGCAATAGCAGCTGGCCTAACTGGAAGAGAAATGGATTCTCTTAACCAAGCACCACTCTTTAAAAAATGCTGCCCTCCAGCTAAAAGGCTGCACTGGTTACCGCAGGGCCCTTGGGGCTGGATTTATGCATAGCAAGGGCGCCATCTAGTGATTGATGCTGGAATCACGCATGTGGCTGTGAGGATTCGAGCCTTGCAGTCGGTACACACCCGGAGCGTTCCAGGGCAGTTCAGTAAGGTGTGCGCGTAGTTACAGGACTGATTCCTGGTTACTCACGTCCTGAGCTACTAGTAGAAACAGACCACATGTTCACTAACAGTGAGCTTGTAGAAATAGGTTAGGTTCAGGGAAAAGTTGTGGTTTTTGTTTTTTTTTTTTTGCTTATTCCTCTTTCACAATATTTTGCACAGTCCTTTTTGTCTTCAACAGCCTCAGGCTCTGGAGAGAGTTGGCAGTTTAATTGTAATTTCCTCTCCTTCTTTTATTCTTTTCCTTTGTTAAAAACTCAACTGGGTAAATTTAAAGATTTAATTGGCTTCCTTTAATGATTCATGATTTGGGCAGCATCCCATCTAGCAAATAAATAGAAAGGAGCCCCGAAGAGGAGGTTTTTATGGGGAGAAGGGGGTGGGAAAAGAAAGTTTCTAGCAAAAAGTATATTGTTTTAGGCAAGATCACCTTTCATTGAAGAAAAGGAGTCTTTGAGGGTGATTATCTCACTAGTGCTGACCAGATAATTCCAGGTTGACTGGTTAAAGGTCACATTTCTGAAGAGGCCAAAACTGCAATTAGGTTAGGTATTAAGTCTTAGTTTGCTGATGTGAAACTTAGCACAAGTGATTCCATTTTGATCCTGTTGTCTCTCTCTTTTTTTTTTTATCCTCACCCAAGAATATGTTTATTGATTTGAGAGAGAGAGAGAGAGAGTACGCGGGGGGGAGAGAGAGAGAGACAGAAACATTGATGTGAGAGAGAAACATTAAACAGCTGCCTCCCAGTAGGCACTCCAGCTGATATTGAACCCACAACCTAGGTAAGTGCCCTGACCGGGAATTGAACCCAAAACCTTTCAGTGTACGGGACAACGATCCAACCAACTGAGCCACTTGGCCAGGCCTGTTTTCTCTTTTTTAACATGTCTCATGAACATGTGGAACAAAGCTTCTTCAGAAACAAAGGCTGGGTGCCCGGTACAAGTATCGACCTAAAAATCGGTGATCCAGACCCTTGAAGGGGCAAGAAATGGGGAGCAAAGCCCAGGTTTTCTCAAGAAGTTTCTCTGCCTCACCTTCTCTCTTCACCTTGCCTTGGTCTTCGTCCCCTGTGACTCGTGTCCGTACACAGGCAGCTCTTGGCCAGGGACACACTGTGAAGGAAGAGACTAGACAGAAGCCAGAAGATGAGAGGACTAATGTGTTCAGTGCTGGGGTGGGAGAGGAAATGGGGGCATTTTTTTTTTCTTTTACTGTTTGTAAAAAAAGGATTTGGGAGCAAAGGTAACCTTTAAAAGAAACAGAGGACAGAGGGCACTTCTGATCAGAGAAACAAGCGATCAGGAATGCCGCAGGGTCCTAAGAGATGGGGGACCGTGGGCAGGTCTGGGGAACAGCAATGACTCAGCAGAGCTGGTAAGTTTTAAGAGATCTCGGCTCAGGAGAAGCGACAATAATTTCCAGGGCATTCTAGCTCTAACACACTAGCACAGAGAGCAAGCTGGCTGTCAAGCCTGTGAAACCGATTCGCAGATAAAGAAGAGGAGAGGAAGTAGACCTTCCATTGCATCATGAACCATGGAAAATTAGAGGTAAAAAACACGACAGGAAAGAAGAGCTGAGGTGAACCCCTCCCCCTGGCATGCAAGTGGATCCCTTCAGGTCGGCCCCTGACGCAGACCGCCACTCTCAAGAAGAGAACGAGCACTCCGAAGTCAGGTGCAGCATCTGTTTTGCAGGTATATGCAGAAAAAAGGTTGTTGCCAATGCCTCTCATGGAAAAACGGTTGTCTGGATACAAAAGGACAGCAGACTGTGTCACTGTATGAAATCGTCTATATGAAATCAGGAATAAAACTGCAAGAGAAGCGAAAAAAAAAGCTTGAGCAGAAACTCTTCCCTGGGCATAAAAATGAGTTGAACCGAGCAAAATCATAAATGCAAACCATCCACATCACCTTTGCCACAGGGGATGATGCCCCAGAGTAGAATTTAATGCCAAATTAAATGTTCCAACCACCTCTTCTGGCAACAGAGCTGTGAAAGAGGAAAACAAATCAAGGTTGCTGCCGCTCGTGCCGCAGGACATCGGCTGACGGCACATAAGTGAGTGTATAGGAGCTGGTTAACCCGGGTGTGGGATGCCTGGGCCCAGAAGGGTCAGAGAGTAAGGGGATAATCGTCACAAGAGGCACACCTTGGAGGTGAAGGAATCCATCACATTGATTTTCCCTCCGGCACCTCAAATGGCATTTTCGTTCTCCTTGCAGAGGCTGCAGAACTTTCCCAGACTTTACGTGAGGCACTGGAAGACGGCGGATTACAATCAGAGCCTGGAGAGAGGAAAGTGTGTGGCGGGGTTAGGGGGCGGGCGGTCCACATCAGGGGCTTAGCATCAGATAAGTAATGGTGCCTCCTGCTTGTTTCAGCAACATTGCCCCTCAAAAGTAAGAAGAAGTGTGAATCTCAAAAACCACTGTGGACTTCAGTTCAGACCTACATGCCTTTACCAGCTCTTTGGGCCGGGGCAAGTCACTCCAGGGAGCACCCGGATTTCCACATTCTCTCTGTCGTGCAGGGTTGGACTTGGAGCGGGTGTGTTTGGAAATTCCTTTCCAGTGTTATCTGATGTAGGAACAGCTGCCTAAGGATAAAGGAAGGAATGGCTCTGAATGGAATGCCACCAAAGACCAACACTGATCATGTCCACTGAGAGATCAATAATCACTTCCACTGCCATGGGGCTTATCTGTAGTTCTGCCATGAAGAACTATGATCTTTGTCTTTAGAAAACAAACAAACAAAATCAGCAGTCTACCTCTAGCAAAAAATGCGTGCGGTTTCCTCGTTTTGTAACAGCATTCTAGAAATCTCATACTAGACTGTTATAAACCAGACACCATTTTTCCTGCCGGAAGATCACTGTAACTGGAGACTGTGTGTTGCGTCAGGTATTTGGCATCAAATAAATCACAGGCTTCAGCAACAATATGACATAAGGGAAGAAATATAACAATAAACTTTTATAATCACTTAAAATAGTAAGATTGTGCTCCCACTCACATAAGGCAGGCATAAGCATGCTGTATATGTTGGTTACACAAGAGACTCCAATGTGCTATCAAGTGTGCATGGAACACACAAAAATCTAACATTAGTGTACCACAAATTCAACCTGAATCTAGCAGACCAGCTGCAATAACTTAATTAAACATTAAATGAACAATAATTTGTGTTCTCTACTTATAAATTAGAAGGGTTCGTTGAGGCTGATTTGGCTAACTTAGCTCTCTTAAAAACAACCATGAAAGTGAGCTTAATTCAATGTGTCTTTTTTTCCGTCTGATAATTCCTTGTAATAAGCAGGAAATTTCAACAATTCCACTAACCATGGAACCATCTCAAAGACGGTAGTTGCCAACACACATTTGTTTTTTGACGATAATAATGATGGCATCCCCACCCCCCGCAAATGACATAATTGAAGCAAAAGCTTCTCTATCCCATCTCCCCTTCACCCCTTCTTGTCGTCTCCCTTGTTTGAAAGTTGTCCTCTGTATTGGACCAAATAAAGGCCACCCAATAAGAGAACTGTAAGTGCTACTTAAATCACTCCACATGACACTTTGTTGACAGCTATTAGAGACCTTCACACCTTATCAGAAGAAGGAAAACAATCACAAGTCATTCAAATGGCCTTTTAAAAGTGTTAAAACATTTTTCTCAGACATAAGACAGTTATAGGAGTGCACACTGGCTGCCCACAGCCTTTGTGGAAAAATTAATAACCTTTAATATTTTCATACACTTTACAGTTTACAACTATTATGTAATATGCTTATTTT